>JASTWL010000554.1:0-116929 GCA_035220575.1 Temnothorax rugatulus
CTGTACTTGCGCACCACGTACCGCGCCTGACTCTTATTGCCATCTATTAATTGATTGTCTTAAATTTTAATTTATTAATTTAATCAAGAAATATATTTTTCACATATCGACTGATATCTTTTGGGAGGTCGTATCTTACACAATTCGAGGTCAATTTTACACAATTTCCGGTTTTTCTGCTTAAACGCTCAGTCAGGCAACCCCGAACTACATCCTATCTTGAAATAGATTACCAAAAATGAATTATAGTTGTCGAAATTTTCTCGTATTTTCTCGTATTTGTAGATACGACAAATTTGCACTTGAAAATTATAATCAAATGAACAAGATACGACATATTTATTTTTAAATGACAATAATAAATGTTATTTAAAAATAAATATGTCGTATCTTGTTCATTTTATTACAATTTTGAAGTGCGTCGTATCTATAAAAATTGCGTTTTTGCGTTTGTTTCCCACGAATAATATCAAATTAAACAATAAAGCTGTATTTTAATTCCAAATCACTATACTTTTGAACAGTAAAGCAAACTATCTTGTTTGTTGCTTATCAACAAAACAAAAATTTACGAATTCTGTAAAGTAATGTAAAGTGACAGTTTTTGAGATACGACCTCCCGAAAGATATCAGTCGATAGAAACAATAAAAAATATGAACAGGAAAAGATTTTGTCATCGTTGAAATGGAATTCGAACTTGTGAAGATCTATAAACGACAAAACATTTATGTTATTGATTATTTTTACTGCCCAATCTATTGTAAGTATATGCAAAAGTTAAGTGAAAAAGCAAAACAAATGTAATGTGTTAAACGTATTTTAATGTACGTTGCTTTTTAGTATTATATTAAGTGTTATTTGCAATTGGGAACAAAGTTCTTTGGAAGTTTTAAACATCATCGCAGGTGATGACCATTACATGATTTATCGGAAAGATAAGTATAGGAAGATTTTTCAATTTTAAAATATTTATTGTTATTTTATAATAAAACATTACATTTACATTCTCTCACTTTATAAGATTTTACATTATTTTATATCACGTTTCACTTTATTGATAATTGGATTTGCCACAAAGAACCCTGTCTATTTTAGAACCTTCGAGTCCAACAACGAGACTTTGCTAAAATAAAAAATTATTGTTAGAGGATCAGAATATTCTACAGACATAATCCTCTAACAAGGGGAAGCTCAGGTAACTCACCCTGGGATTTCGATGCCAATTTTTTTGGTTATTCTGGAAGTGAAAAAAAGTGATACGTGTCACGGCGTTTGATTGAATAGGCCTTAGTTTCGGAGTAATAAATTTGTGAAAATTGAAATTTATTTTGATGATACTAATATAATATGCAAATTTTCGAAGTAAAAATTTTATTATCACATTATAAACATTAATGTAAAATTAATTTTACGGGACTTTTAATTCAAGTAGTAATATTTGAAATAATAAATAAGTAATAATAATATAAGTTATTTGTAATGGATAACATATAAAGGTAACGTATTCGAATTTTAGAGTAGCAAATGAAGAATTTTGTTTAAGAAACGTTACCACATTCAATAGATTAGATACCGTGACATTTCTCTGTTGCAAAATATCATAAAACATATTTCTATGAAGTCTCAGTTGCTCTGCATCAAATAAAATTTCTACTTCGAAAATTTGCATATATCAGTATCATCAAAATAAATAAAAAAATAATAAATTTCAATTTTCAGAAATTTATTGCTCCGAAACTAAGGCCTATTCAATCAAACGCCGGGACACGTATCTCTTTTTTTCACCTCCAGAATAACAAAAAAAATTGGCATCGAAATCCCAGGGTGAGTTACCTGAGCTTCCCCTTGTAAGTCGACATTGTTTAGAGATACACTCTCTGAAACATTAGAAAAATATACTATGTAGCATTCTTTCATTCGATTTCTCGGCATCCAGGACATTTCTCCGTGGTGATAGTGGTAATGGATACAATCAATTATTTTGAATATCCCTGACTCACATCCAGAAACTTGCAATTAGCTGGATCAGTAGTAACAAATTTATTTGTATAAAGTACTTCAATTGATATATTAAAATAGTTTATTATCCGTCATCACAGAGAGGTGCCTAGGACATCGAAAAATCGAATGAAACAAAGCCATTTCGTACATTTTTCTAATTTTTCAAAGGGTGTATCTCTGAACGGTATTAACTTACAATAAAGGATTATGTTTACATAGAAATATTTCGATCCTCTAACAATAATCTTTCATTTTAAGTCTCGTTACTAGACGCGAAAAACCTAAAACCTTTATAAAAAAATGGGCAAAGTTCTTTGTAAGTCAGTTTAATGCCAAATTGGCAACAAATTGCTACTAATTTACTTACTGGATTATAAACACGCTGCTGTATTACAGACGGGTTGCAATCATATCTACCCATTAGAGAATAGATATTTTGTACTCTAAACGGTAAGATATAAATGCACCCATGTGCACATATGGGTAGCAATTTACTCCATTTGCACGAATTTTTGTATGAACACAGTGCACAAGATGACACTAATGCAGATAGATGAGCGAGCGTATATTTTATTTGCACATTATAAACAGCGCTAAGCGCAGAATGCATTTTGACAGTAGTCACTGTGGCGAGCGCAGAATGCATTTTGACAATAATCATTGCGGCGAGCGCACAATGCATTTTAACAATAGTCACTGCGGCGAGCACAGAATGCATTTTGACAATAATCACTGCGGCGAGCGCAGAATGCATTTTGACAATAATCACTGCGGCAAGCGCAAATTCCCTTCGAAAATTAGTTATTAAGACTGTATATTTGACATTAAATTAATATAATATAAGAACGCCATCAATTCCGAGCTACGATCTAAGTAGCAAATAATTTCCGTGTGAAATTCTAATACTATTTTCAACTAAACTGCGCGCCAACGAATTATTGGTCTTGAAACACAGTTTTTTTTTCGTTAGAACAGTAAATTCACTTAAATAAATCGCAAATCAATTTAATTTTTTATGCTGATACAAATCGTATCTAACATCCCCCCTTCCCGCGAATATTACTGTAAAGAATTTATTGCGAAAAAACTCTGACTGAGATAATATTTTTTCGCAGTAAATTCGCAATACACACAAATCTACGATTTGTATCAGCATAAAAAATTAAATCGATTTGCGATTTATTTAAGTAAATTTACTGTTCTAATCAAGAAGCTGTGTTTCAAGACCGTTCGCCGCGCCAATTCGTTGGCGCGCAGTTTAGTTGGAAATAGTATTGGAAATTCACACGGAAATTATTTGCTACTTAGATCCTAGCTCGGACTTGATGGCGTTCTTATATTAAATTGATTTTAAATCGTAGAGTCCTATTACTATTATTATTACCCTGATGGAAATATTTTACTGAATATAATGGAATTTTACTGAAATTCTGTCTCAATTGACCTAGATAAAAATATTTTGCTGAAAGTACTATGAAATTGATGATAAATGAAATAAAAGTTATTGAAAAATTACTGAATATATTTTAAAATGAATCATAATTTTCTTTATGAAATTTAATGTAAATACTGTGAAATATAAAAAAAATTAAATTATACTGTTGAAAAATAATGACATTTGTTAAAATATTAGATATCATGAAAGTTATTGAATTTAACTAAAATTAATTAACAACTGAAATTTTCATAATGATATTTATGGAATAATAATAAAAAAGAGATCAATTGATAGTAGAATTTCATTATATTTACAGTCAAATTTTTCCACCAGAGATAATTATTAAATTAATAACTTACTTTCTCTAGCTTTATTTATCATCACAATTCCAACCTTTACTGACAAATTTCTGAGTCTTTGCTCGTTCAGTCGCTTTTTGGAACTGAAGCATAGGAGCCTTCGTTAATTTGAGAATTTAGCTGATGCTAATTCGAGTTTATAAGACTATAAGTCTACTTTTTGTTGAAAATTACTACTCGTTCAGTCACTTTTTGGAACTGAAGCATAGGAGCCTTCGTTAATTTGAGAATTTAGCTGATGCTAATTCGAGTTTATAAGTCTACTTTTTGTTGAGAATTACTACTTTTTTACGTCACAGTTTTAAAGAATTCAATTTTTACTTAATTTATAGATTTTTACTACTTGACTATTACATAGCTTGACTTCGGAAAATTTTTTGACACGCAATGATTAAGGCCGTTTGGTTCACATTTTTCAGCCTTCTAACACGATTTTTCTCGCCATTAAACGAATAATTATTTTTAAAGTTTTAATTGTTAACAACTCTCTAATTAAATTTATAGTTTGACCACGCATACATTTCGACTATTTGTTAATCGGTTTTTTGGGCTTTCAACTTAATGTGGCTTCTTAATAACTCCATGTAATTTGCATACTATAATTATTAATATTAAAAAAATTAATATTAAAAAAATATTAAAAACGACCGCTATGATTTAAATCAATAGAGAGGATGAATTCCATAATAAAAATGCTATAATTATTAATTAATGTTATAATCTTATGATATTAAACTTCCTTTTAATTTATTTCATCTTTCGACGGATTTTTTATGTAACGGGATTATTATGATGTATTACAGTTAATTAGAGGGATTTATTTGATTGATTAAAAAAGTCTGTAAAGCACGAAACGTCCCAGTTATTTTGACGGAATATTAAACTATATTATTTAGAATCCTGTTGTTCGGTTATTGGCTCTTGTCCTTGTTTTATCTAAGACATACGAGCTTTATCTACTTATATATTTTTTAATTTATACATATTAAAATTATTGCAATGTTAAAAAAAAACAAATTTTTTACATTATCTCATGACGGAAGAGACCACCACCTTTTCGCGGTTTCCGTTGAGCAACAATACGTACATAATCTATTCGTAAAAGTGAAATACACAGAACTATTATTGCAAAAATTTGTTCTTTAATTTTACTATATGTATTTTACAAGACATAGTAACTTGTGCCAATGTCAAATAATTAATGAAATAAAATTACTTAAAGTTTCCATGTGCGTAATCTATCGAGCCGGTAGAAGCAATTTTCTAATAGTAAACGTGGACGAGCGAGTAAGACGATCGGCTAGAATGCTGAAGGTCTTAAATTCGAGTCCTGGTTTTTTTCTAACTTTTTTTGCATTTTTATTCTTTTAGGCAAATGAGTTGTTATGTAATACATATAAACTAGGAAAATTATTTGACAATCATTAAAATTATTCGCATATTTTCTAACAACTTTAGGAAAGTTAACGATTTGCTCATAAAAAAATAAGAAATTATTTTCAAATTACAAAATAAGTTTTCTTTATTATTATATAATAACAATAGTATTCATTAATCCTCGGTCTCGGCTTTATATATATATATATATATATATATATATATATATATATATATATAATCAATAAATATCATAATTAATTAATGAGTACGACAAGACCTAGGTGCGCGCGCGCGCGAGCGCCGAGATATTCATAAAGAAGCCTAGCACAATTCTCGTCGGCTCGCGACTGACCGAGAGGCGAGCATCTGACATCACTGCTGAAATCTGGCATCACTGTAAAATTAGCCTAGCACGATTCTCGCACGCTCGCATCAGGGGCAAAGTCTGTAGGTAAAATCGGAAATATTTAGTCCGGATTCGCACCAGGGGCAAAGTCTGTAGGTAAAATCGGGTATATTTAGTCCGGACTCGCACCAGGGGCAAAGTCTGTAAGATAAAATCGGATATATTTAGTCCGGACTCAAACCTAGGGGCAAAGTCTGTCGGTAAGGGGCAAAGTGTGTCGGTAATCAAAGCACGGAAATGCTGGTCTCGACTTTTGAGGGGCCATTGGCTATCTGTCTATTAATCTGTGCTTCAGCCGCGCCGCCTTCCGGCCGCCAAACCCACCGCGCTCGTCTGAGTCACCATCTCTGTTCGAGCTAGCCCGTGTCCCACGACCATGCGCGCCTTCCGCCGTTCTCTCCCCTCTCACGTTTCTGACCCTTCTTCTATCTTCTCCACATTCTAACCTCCAAATGCGCCTCTGCGAGATTCTGCCTCCATTCTCCCTCCACACCCTCCTCAGAGCCTCCTGCATTTCCTCAGCCTCCTCCGTACCTCCTCCGCCACCTCCACCACATTACTCCATCCCCCCGACCTTTTCTCCACCAAAAAACACCTCTTAACTTGCCCTCCTCACTCGGGTCAACCGCCCACTCCGCTCGCCGAACCGGAAGTCCATGATCACCTATATATATTGTATGTCTATCTCACTTTCTCGGCGTCGCTACCGCCTATTGTGAGGGCCTTGGCACATAGAAAAACTTAAGCAGTAAAACTTAAGCAGTAAGAAATCAACAGTATGGATTCGCTACCGCTTAGGGCCGTGCCTTAAGTTCTTGACTGTGATTGGCTGATTTGCTTACTGCTTGAGTTTTACTGCTTAAGTTTTTCTATGTGCCAAGACCTTGAGGATACGCCACTAGCAATATAGGAGTATTACATATATGGTGTCTCACTCTAGAGCGGACGAATTGTGCGTTGTGCGCATGCGCTGAAACCGAAGGTGGAAATGCGCAGAAACTTATTTTGGCGTGATTTGTAGGTTATTTGGACAGTAAAGTTAGGAAATTGTATCATTGTATTGTAATTTATTTGTTCTTAACTGTAAATAACTCTATGATTATACACTCTTGAGAGAGGTGTGTCAGGATGGCTCCGTCAACGCGACACGAGTATTAAGTCCCTTGCACAATAGGCGATAGCGATAGCGATAGCGACAGCGACAAGGTTGCCGACAAAGCTATACCTTTGTCGGCAACTTTGTCGCTGTTGCTATCGCTATCGCTATCGCCTATTGTGCAAGGGGCTTTAATGTATTAGGGCCGGTCTACAATGGGTGTTGTAAGTCGTGAGTCGTAAGAATTGACCAATCACAATCCATTATTCTGCTTGCGGTCAAAGAATAATGAACTGTGATTGGTCAATTCTTACGACTTACAACACTCATTGTAGACCGGGCCTTAAGGTCTTTCTACATAGAGGTCATAAGTCGTAAGTCGTAAGAATTGGCCAATCACAGTTCATTATTCTTCGACCGCAAGGAGATTATTCTCCTTGCGGTCGAAGAATAATGAACTGTGATTGGCCAATTCTTACGACTTACGACTTACGACCTCTATGTAGAAAGACCTTTAGAAATACACGGAGTAAAGGCCATCGCACACAAAATTGCAGAAGCTGCATAAGCATAGCATAAGACCGCTGGACCAATGAGCATCTTATGTAAATTAATATGGCGACTTTATGCTGGCTGCTCATTGGTTTAGCGGTCTTATGCTATGCATATGCAGCCTATGCAATTTTGTGTGCGAGGCCCTTAAGCGTGGAGTAACGAGTAAGGCCGGTATTCATAGTCGGTTCTTACCCAGATAACATTTTGACGTCATAAAGACGTCTAAAAGACGTCATAAAAATCCCTAGACGTCTTAAAAAGATTCCAGAAAGACGTAGTTTAAACGTCTTTGGGACGTCTTATGTCCCTCTTTACGACGTCTTTAATACAATGCATTAGGACGTAGATTAGACATTATTTTAAGACGTTTTTAAGACTTTTTTATAAACATTTAAGACTTTTTTAAACTTTTTTTTATAGACGCATGTTGTCTGGCTATAATTAAGAAAAATACGACAGAAGAGCTAGCGCTGTGCTTGTAGTAATTAATATACTATTATATTAATCCAAAAGTATATATGTATATGCCATTTTATTATAAGAGAGTATAGACTCCACCGCGATATAACTGATACAAATTGTGCCGTGCTTATATAACGTCGCTCATCGTATTTTTCTTACGAGAAACGGATCTCATCAGAAGCCATCTATCGGTCGGATGATGCGATCGAAAATACGCCGTTCTAGCCAAGTCTTAAAGCCATTTTTTCTAAGACGTCATATAGACGTATTTCCAACAAAGTCTGAAAGACGTTTCTTCTAAGACGTCATATAGGGCGGTATTCATAGTCGGTTCTTATATTTAAGACCATTTTAAGTACAATCTTAAGATGTTATTAACCAATCACAGAGCCGTATTAGCATCTTAAGATATTACTTAAGACGGTCTTGAAATAAGATCTGATTATGAATACCGGCCATAGACGTATTTCTAACAAAGTCATAAGGCCGGTATTCATAGTCGGTTCTTATATTTAAGACCATCTTAAGTACAATCTTAAGATGTCATTAACCAATCACAGAGCCGTATTAGCATCTTAAGATATTACTTAAGACGGTCTTGAAATAAGATCTGTTTATGAATACCGGCCATAGAGACGTCTTTTTTAAGACGTCGTTACAACGTCATTAAGACATGCGTGTTGTGTGGGTATATTCAAGACCGTCTTAAGTACAATCTTAAAATGTCATTAACCAATCACAAAGCCGTATTATCATCTTAAGACATTACTTAAGACGGTCTTAAAATAAGAACCGACTATGAATACCGGCCTAAGAGTAGGCAGGAGTAAGCATTATAGCCTGTTGTGTCCTGATTGGCCGAGCGTAAGTGTAAGAGTAAGAGTAGGAGTAAGAAATAAAATTAATTTATTTCGCTTACGCCCTTACGCCAGCTCTCTTAAGCGTCGTCTACAGTGGCAGCAGGAGTATACAGTAAGACACGTAAGCGGTAAGTCATTGACTAATGGGATTTTTACAATTCAAGAATAATCGACTGTGGTTGGTCAATAGCCTACTGCTTACGTCTTACTGCATACTCCTGCTGCCATTGTAAACGACGCTTTAAACCGAAAATAGCCCTCTTACGCCTACTCTTACTCCTTACTCCACGCTTACTGTGTGTATTGTAGACGACACCCCAAAAACTGGTTTTAAAGGGTGAAACCACTGCTCATATGTAGAGCGGTTTTTTGCTTTTCTCGATATATCTCGAAAAATATTTGAGATATCAAAAAATGTTTCTTATAAAAGTTTTACAGTAAAATCCCCTCTATTCGACAACATTAATAAAATTTTGAAAAAAAATTTTTGTTTAAAAAATTATTTTTTAAAAATGTTATATTAATGTTGTCGAATAGAGGGGATTTTACTGTAAAACTTTTATAAGAAACATTTTTTGATATCTCAAATATTTTTCGAGATATATCGAGAAAAGAAAAAACCGCTCTACATATGAGCAGTGGTTTCACCCCTTAAAACCGTTTTTGGGCCGCTACAAAAAATATCTAAATTCATCTTTTTACTCCCCCTACATGTGTGGAAAGTTTCATTAAAATCAGAATTTTCCAGTTCGCGAGGTTCCCTTGTAAGTCGTCTGTGTTTTTTCAACTATATAGATTGGTTAAAACCATCTCCTAATGGAGATTCTTGCAAAGCGTTTTGTGCTTTCTGCAATACGATTCTCGCTGCGCATAAAAAGGGATTGGCAGAACATGCTGCGTCGAAGAAACACGAGCAAAGCGTGAAAAATAGAAACATCGTTGCACAGATACCGCCGATTGACAAGTTTGCGAAGATGACTCTGTCACAAAAACGAAAAATAGCAGAATTGAAAATTGCTGCTTATGTGGCAGAGCATTCTTCCATTAAAGCCGTTGACCACCTCACTCTCGTGATTAAGGATCTTGACAAGGATTCTCAAGTTTTGCAAGACGTAAAGCTGCACCGAACGAAATGCACGGCTTTGATAAAAAATATTTTATCACCATCTATCGTGGAAGAGCTTCTCGAGGACGTCGGAAAAGCACACTACTCGTTAATTATCGACGAGTCTACAACAATCGACACGAAGAAGATCCTGTGCCTCATGATCCGCTATTTTAGTCAATCGAAGAAAAAGATTGTGACGACTTTTTATCGTTTGGTTGAGATGACAGCAGGGACTTCCGATGCTATTGCCACAGCAATATTGCAGCAACTAAAACATGATCATTTAGAAATAGAGAGGCTCATAGGTCTAGGGGTTGATGGAGCCAGCGTGAATGTAGGCATACATCACTCAGTAACGACGATATTGCGGGACATCAATCGTAGGCCTATTCTGTAACTCGTTAACGTTGGATAACGACGGTGTCGCTATCGTTAAGGAAGCGTATCGACACTATAACGAAATGTCGGTAATCTATTCTGTATCGATATCCGTCGCTAGCAAAAGTTACAGAATATAGCTTTATCGTTAACGTGTCACTTATAGTGCAAGCGCCGGTAACGTAACTGAACAATAGCGAAACGAGTTATAAGGGTATGTAACCAATCAAATTCTCTTCTCGCTAGTCCTTTTCCATAAGGTAAGAAAGTTGATGGTTGATGTTGATGATTGCTAAACATTGTAAACTTAACGAGAACACAATATGACAGAGTAAGTATTTTCATAAAGAAAACGTACTGTTATTATTTATGCATAACTAAATTATCATGATCAAGGCTGCGTTCCGATATTCACTGCGAGTACTAAAAATCTATAGTTCACGTCACGTGTATTATGCTATAGATTTTCAGTACCCGTAGTGAATATTGGAACGCAGCCCAAATTATGGAAATCTGTCAATGTATGTACATAATTCATATATAAAATTCTTTATTTACAGTTTTAAAACTATGCAAATATTAATCATAAGAAGGTTAGGGGATTGAGATGGTTATATTTTAACATTTTAAAGTAATGTAATAATGGACCACAAATGTAGTTTGTAAACTAATGATAAACAAATATATTTAATATAATCGACTTAACTGACAAGTAATTGGCAATTGAATACAGCCAATTAGGTAGCAGTTTGTAATTAAAAATTATTTATATTACATCAAGGGGGGGGGGGGGGACCAAAATCTTTGGTCGGAAATGTCTTTCTTGACAGTGAAGTCGATTATAATAAATATATTAATGTAATAATGCTTCTTTCAGACAATCAAAAAGGCAAGGGCGTGCCACGCAAAGGCAAATTGAAGCAATGGTAGCATATTTTGAGCGGAATCCACATGTTGCCTCAGGAAAATTTACCACACTACATGGTAATGAAAATTTGAGAGGTAGCTGGGAGGAGTTAGCTCAAGATCTAAATATGTTGTCAAACAAGGGAAAAGGAAAAGATGTAAAGTCCTGGAAGACTGTAAGTATGTGATATATTGATAGCATTTTTATATTTGAATAGTAATAAAGTTTTTTTATAGACATGGAGAGATTTGAAATCAAAAGTTTCTGAGAAAATACAAAAACTAAGAAAAGAAAGAAGAATGACAGGAAATAATCCAATAAATATTAAATTATCTGAATTAGATAAACGAGTACTAGGAATTATAGGAAAAGACTATGCCGAAGGATTGTGCAATGTACCTGACAGTTTTCCTGAAGAGTGTACTGTAAGTGAACTAAGATAAAAACATGCACTGCACCGAGGAGATTTTAGATTAGGGAAATGCTAATATTATCTTGTTTTGTTTTTGTCATATGACAAAGGTTTTGAATATGTTAATTTGCCTTTGGGTAGAAAAGCTTTGTAGAGAAGTCTATAAAAATAGTCAATTAAATCTTTGTCATATGAAAACAGAACGTTACAATTATAATGGATATGGTTGTTCATATTATATAAATATTTATGTTTAGACAAAACATGAATATATATATATATATATATATATATATATATATATATATATATATATATACATAGGTATGTACACACGCACGTACACAAACATATTTTATGCTTTTAGAATGCTATAGAAGAACTAAGAACTGGAAATGAAAGTGCTTTAAGTGCAACACCAGGCCCAATAATAATAGCAGAACTAAATAATATTGGTATAATATATAATAATATAATCTCTTTCCCTTCTTTATATTAATACATACATAAAAGAATAAGTTGTTATTCACATATTTTTCAAATAATAGAGAAGAAAATTTGACTTATTTCTTTTTGCAGGTACAAATGATGGTGCAATATTATTAGACGATCCTTATTCAATACAATCAACATCACAGGACGTACTGCGTTAGTATTAATTAATATTGTATACAACATAGTTGTGTGTGTGTGTAAAATGTTTGTATATAATTATTTACATATACACATCACATATAAAATTATGTTTTTAGAAAATATAGAAGATACAGCAAATATGGAAAATATGGAAAATATGGGAGATATGGGAGATATGGAAAATATGGAAAATATCGAAAACATTGATACATTAAATGTAACCAACACTACCAACATACCAACACAATCAACACATGGAATACAAAGGTCAGGTGCATCTAATCCCTCTAAAAGACGTAAGTAAAAGTATTAGAATATTAATTATATTCTGTATATAAATTTAACTTTTCATTCTAACTACAATATTATTATTTCACTAATATTTACAGGAAAGGCACGTTTGTCGGACAATTTAAACGAAGCCTGAGAGTCATTTGCTGCAATTGCCGAAAGACATGCTGAAGCAATGAAAGTAAGTAGTTTTATTAGTACATGCAAGACATCTCTGTTTTCTTTTTTAATATTATATTTTTACAGATGTTAGCAGAGTCTATGAAACTCCAAGCGGAAGCTACATTGCAATTGAGCAATAACATGCAAAAACTCGCCGAAAACGAAAGACGGCAAATAACAATTTTAGAAAATCTTGTTAAAAGGGTTGCCTAACTTTTAATATATGTTTTTGATAATAATGTTTACCTAACATTTAATATATGTTATTGATACATTGTTAAATAATAAATAAATTTTAATGCTCATGATTCAAAACTGTTATACGTTTTATTCTTTTACTTAAATTCCTTATTTATGACCATTCTTAGTGTATAATGTAATTGACGATTTGTCCTTATTCCATAATTATAAAGTTTTCTTTACAATACATCCTTAAGAAATTTTACTAAATTCCTATTCATTATCCCATGCACATACATAATTGGGAAACCACTCTTGCATAAGTTGTTTTTGTATCCGCTGTGCTACAGCTCTAGGCCCTCTGCGAATTTCTACTTCTTCTTCTTCTTCTACATGGATGTGATCTGCAGGTGCGTTATCGAGGAACACATTTTCTTCCATGTCCAAGGGTAACCGATAATACAGACGCATATTGTGCAATATTGCACATGCATTTACTATTTGGCCAGCAATATCTGGAGCGTACATTAATACGCGTTGGTATGATAAACATCGCCAAGTTCCCTTAAGGACTCCGAAAAATCTTTCTACAATACATCGTGCTTTACATAATTTTTCATTATAATGGTACTGCCGACTCCTCTGTGGATAGTAAGGTAACGGTGTCATGAGCCAAGGTTCCAAGGGATATCCTGCATCTCCTACACACACACACACACACACACACACACACACACACACACACACACACACACACACACACACATTACAACGACTTAATAAATAAATATTAAATAAAAACACAATAATACAAATTGAACATTTTAAGTTTATTCATACCAATCAAATACGTTCTTCTTTCACCATGATTATAGAAGTGTTCCATTACATGTTTAATTGGAGAAGAATTCCATATAAAAGCATCATTCCTCGCTCCTGGATATCGTGCGTTGATATTTAATATTCAAGTCTGGATCGACTATCTGTAAAAATGTTCACAAATATATCACAAGTCTCTCTTTTTTCTTCCACTCATATACACACTCTTTTATATGCAGTATTACTTTATAGTTATTATTACTAATAATGTTAATATAAGGGGGAATTCATATGTATATATGTAAACTGTCATTAAATTTTTTAATTTACAAAATAAATAAATAAAATATAATTTATTATAATTGTACTTACAGCTTGTACATTTAATGAGTGATTGCCGTGATAATTTACGTATGCCTCCTCGTGTATACGTGGTGCAATAATATTTATGAACGTGCAATCTATAGCACCAATAGCACCCGGAAACGTTCGTGCAAATTTGTTCCGTGTTGCAGCTCTGTCTAATGGTGTCATTGGAAATCGTATCCACTGACGTAATAAATGCGCATTCATCAATTTTGTCACATTACGTATGCAACGGCTTGCAGACGGTTGGCTTATAACCAATTCACACTGATTTCCACTTGGCCTTTGGTAACTACCATGAGCAAAAAATCCAATTGTTGTTAAAACTTCCCAGCAAACCAGTAATCACCGAGTGCGTAAATTTGATAGCAAATTGTCGCCAAGATGGCAACAAATTCGGAATTTGTTGCCATCTTGGCGACAATTTGCTATCAAATTTACGCACTCGGTGATTACTGGTTTGCTGGGTTGTATTTCTGGAGATAATCCATTAATGCGTTGTGGTTGTAAATATGGTCTTAGCACGTTGACAATATCCATAATTAATTCTTTGTTAACTCTATAGTATGAGAGAAATTCGATATAAGGCAGTTCAAATGGATTTTGAGCGTCGCGGAGCACTCTTCTCTCAATTCTTCGTTCTACTTGTCTCACTCTTTCTTCTAACACCATTAAATCCCATGCTACATATTCTTCAGCCATATTAGTCATATTACTAACAAAGAAAAAAGAATAAGGATACAGGTTATACAGACTGTTTTTATATATACATAAACTGTATAAAAATTGATTGCTCAAAATTACCAAATAAGTAGATATACTAATAAATACTTTTAACAAAAAACATATTTCTTTTGTTCCTTATACTGTATTAGAGATACAAAACATAACCATATAATTATAAAATTATATACACTTTTGTAACTTCCCGATAAAAACAGTCACGTCACATCCACGTCGAATCCACGCAATTTCATCGAATCCACATCGAATCCACGTAGCAATAACGTGGATCCACGTACTGTTTTCATCGGGTTTATCATATTATTAAATTGTAATATTTTACTTTACCTTGTATTTTGTAACTTATGTCACTTTCTGTACTTTAATGTCTTTAATTTTTATTTTATTTTAATAAATAATATATTTCCAATATGTATTACTCGCTATGATAATTAAAACAACTATTCCAAAGAATTGGTGTATCGTCGATAACGTTTACCGAGGGGTCCCATACACCTCGATAGTATAACGACAACATTGTTATCTTACGACACCTTTAGCGACATTTGTCGCTTGTCGAGTTACAGAATAGGGACTTTTCGTTATAGTGGCGCTATCTATATAAGTCTATGATAGCGACACTTACTGTCGTTATCCAACGTTAACGAATACAATGTATCGATATCCTGTCGTTAGCAAGAGTTACAGAATAGCTGTATCGTTACGTGTCGCTAGCGCCAAGCGACAGTTTTCGGTTAACGAAACGAGTTACAGAATAGGCCTACTGAGCTTATCGTGATTAAATGCATATGTCATTCGCTACATCTCGCAGCCGAAGAGGCTTGCAAAGTTTTGCCAAGGCATCTCGATTTTTTGGTCCGCGAAACACACACGTGGTTTTCTATCAGCACCAAACGCCAAATCGAATATGCGAATATTTATCGTACTCTCGAGGATAAAGTACCTAAGAAAATCGTGAAACTGTCGAATACTCGTTGGTTGGTAAGGCTCCAAGTTGTTAATGTTATTCTCGATCAATGGGACGCACTTCAGCTACATTTTAAAATTACTGAAAGCAACAAGGAGCGATGCTATACGGCTTCTCAACTACACAGCATGTTCTCGACGCCCGAAAACAAATTGTATTTGACTTTTCTCAGTACGACGCTGCAAAGCATCATAGAGCTAAACCGATTGTTTCAGTCCAATTCTGTTGACCCGGTCAAACTGTTTAAAGATTTAAACGATGCTGTATATTCACTTCTCCCAAATGCTCGTCGTCCCGTCGCAACTAAAAAAAATATCGCATTACAATCTCGCAAAATTCGATTTTAAATCATTTTGTATGTCCCCCGAGTGCATGAATTTTGGATACGAATTCAACGTCCTGCTGGCAAAATTCATCAAGAATCAGTTGCGCAAGTCAAAGAACGTTGTAAAGATTTCTTGGTCGTTCTCATATCAGAATTACAAAAGAGAATTCCCGAAAATATAAAAATTCTTGACCAAATATCGACATTTTCGCCACAATCAGCATCACCACAGGTAAAAGCTGATATCACAAATATTGCGGCAAAATTCAAGCATAGTCTGTGCAATGATATCAGTTCAACTGTAAAAGAGTGGAACATACTTCATAGAGCTGAAGTTGTCGAAGTTGTCAGCACTGAGACGTTTTGGGCAGAGATCAACGAGCTTACGGATGCGGGAGGAAATAAAAGATATGGAAATATATCAAAGCTCGTTCTCGGGCTGCTCAGCTTACCCTTCTCAAATGCCGCAGTCGAACGCGCATTTTCTATTGTAAATATTGTCAAGGACAAATTACGAAACAAAATGTCGGTTAAGATGGTTGAAGCAATTTTACATGTTTGTTGCACCCTCGGTATCGAATGCTCTGAGTTTAAACCTACAGTAGCTATGCTGAAACGGTTTACCTCCGAAATAGTATATGGCATGATAAATGACGACGATCTTAGGGTACTTGATGTTTTACCCAGCGAATAAGAAACATCAAGTACTCTAAAGACGAGGGTCATGCATTAATTTTTCAAAGATATATTTGTCAGAGCCTTATTATATAAGTCACGAATTTTTCGTTTTATTCTAACTAATATTTTACTAATCCACATGCGTTTACTAGTCCTCATGCAGCTATTATAGCATTATTTAGACGTAAACCTAAATATTATCTATATATTAGATAAATAAATATATTATATATAATAAATACTATATTGATACAAGATTTGTTTATGTGTATGTGTGCAAAAAGCTATCTTAATGAGGGTGGGGTCCCATTTGTTCCAGTTCAGCATGTTTGGAGTTGATTCTTGCAATTTTTTAATACAAATAACGAAAAAATTCCCAGAATTTTACAATCCCCTAAAAAATACCCCAAAAAAACTTTCCCCCTGTTTGTCCCCTGATGCGACTTAAAAAACCCTAAATCTAGGGGGAAATCCCCTGATCTGGCAACACTGCGCCTCGATCACGCCGAAACATGCTTGGACTTGCACGACCGTTACATTTTTTCACGTTAAAGGTGGGTTTTCATGGGCAGTGAAATGATGCTGCAGCAGCGAGTAGCAGTTTGGTAATTTCCTAGAAATTACTAAGTAATTTCTAGAAAAGTTTAGTAATTTCTAGGAAATTACCAAACTGCTGCTCGCTGCTGCAGCATTTCACTGCCCATGAAATCTCACTTTAACGCGTGAGTAGAGGCCTAGATAATCAGAGAAGCGACAACTCTACCCCCACCTAGAGTCCTATACCCCCACCATGGTTCCCATCGGGCCCGCAGCTGATCGCTTGTGAAGAAACTAAAGCTCCTTGCACAATGCCAGGCAACCCGCAACAGGCAATAGGAACAGAAAATAACCAAAAAATCTTTAATTACAACCTAAAATATTCGAATGCTATGATTGATTGGCAACAGGCAATAGGTACAGAATTTCCAACGTGACGGAAACTCTGTGTCTATTGCCTGTGTCACTGTTTATTCTGCATTTATACATGATTTCTGATTTCTATTCCCTGTTGCCTGGCATTGTGCAAGGGGCTTAAGCGGGGAGCACACACTTCTGCACAACGCATAATACGTAAGCATAAGAAAATTGATTGGTCTATTTTCTTATGCACATGTGTATGAACCTGCTCCCCGCTTTAACCTCTGAAGCGTCGTCTACAATACGCAGAGTAAGAAGTAAGAGTAGGCGTAAGAAGTGAGAAGTAAGTGTAAAATAAAGCTAAAATGAAGGCGTAAGCAAAATAAATTATTTTTATTTCTTAGTCTAACTTCAGCTCTTACGCAAGATCCTTTATTGGGATAAATTCATATTTTGCACGACTAAAGCAACAGAGTTCTTTAAAAGCGTGCTCCCCGAACCCAGCCGGAATCAGCTGCGGGCCCGATAGCCTCGGTTTTGATTGGTGCCGCGGTCAACCAATCAGCAAGCGTGCCCTCAATGTCGCTTCTCTGATTATCTAGTCCTCTACGCGTGAGGTATCTCCTCAGCTCTCTCGACCAATCACAGCCGTCCGCCAACTCGGGTTGCTCGCGCAGACGCCACGGTCTTCTACTCAGGTCTGGAAACTCCAGTGGTAGGGGGTGTCCCGTTTTTCGACGATGAAATGAGTAGTTCTTGAATCTAAACCGAGTCTACCGATAGAGGCGCATGTTGAAAAGGATCAGAGTTTCGTAATGGCGGAATACGTTCAATCTTCGTGAACACCCCAAGTAGAACATAAAACTCAAAATGACATCATAATGACATCACTTAAAAGTCATTTCGGAAAAAATCATAATGACCTCATTCGATACATTTTTGGCGATGTTTCGGTGACTTATTTTTGACATCATATTGATTTTAATGTGACTCCCAGAAAGAAGAATATTACGCAAAATTAAATGGTAGAAACTTTATTTCATCATAAATTATTGTTATAAAAGTAATAAACTTCATTGCACAAATGGCACTTTCTCAAGAAGAACAGAAAGTGAAATTAATATTATTTTGAATGTTCTGTTCTCCTTGGATTTACATCCAATGCTAAAAAATAAACTTGTTATATTAATATCTATTATATTAATATCTATTAAAAACGAATGTTAATCAAATATTAATCAACATTTTTTATAATTAAAAAAAGATTATAAAAATAATTACAAAAATATAATTTTTTATAAAACTAGAACAATACAGGCGCGCGCTACGCGCGCGCCATTTAGCTTTTTCATTATATATCACAAAATACTACAGAGCACGCGCTTAAACATGAAATAAATATAATACTACTACATTAAAGCTTAAATATATACGTATGCACTATTTACTCTTTAACTGTACATTTTTAATGATATACGCACATAATTATATATGTCAAAAACTACTTTTATATAAAAATTTAAGAGGAGAAAAATCATACATATATTTCTTTATATACGTAGTTTTTAACTTGTAATAATCTATCTGAAAAAGAAGAGAATTTTAACTGTAGATAATACAAACTGTGTATACATATTCGATTATTGAATAATTGATTATACACAGGCCCACAAAAAAAGTATATTGCTCTGGTGTTGAGACCACATTACTCCTATGTATTTTGACCCGCTGAACACGAATCTGCAATAAAAAATAGGGGTCGCCCAGTGGATTTCAGAGATAACCTCAAAAAACCGTAAAAAACCACGTTTTTTAGTGGTAAAGGCTTAAAAAAAAAGAATATGATTTGTCTCAGATCAAGACCAACCAGAATTTTATTGGTAAACGCACAAACACACTTGTGTTAGTCTTTCCTGATGTTTAGACTATAAGAAAAACTGAAGACAACAGCAGGCTGAAGGCGAATCTGAAGATGGTTATATACCTCTGAGAGCGGGAAAATTTGGCAATACTCGCACAGTTATCGTCTGTAAGTCCAGTTTGGTGATCAGAAGATTTTATACTGTAAGGGAATTTAGTGACTGAAAACCTGCATGAGGCCTTAAATGAAGGTGATCTTATGAACAAGAACCAAATTGGTTTACGCTTGCGTATGCGTTTGTCATCGAACGACCTATGTAAATGATTTCTACGTCGCTTCTTGCCTTTTTATTGTGTTTCTCTTTTTAGCATCCAGCAATAGTCCGCCATCATATTCACGCCCCAGTTTCCTTGCCATCTACGTTCAAATTCCTTCATATCCTGATGAAATCTTTCGCCTTGCTCTTCACTGAAATCCCCAAGGTTTTATGGAAATTCATCAAGGTGCGAATCAAGAAAGTGAAGCTTTAAATTCATTAAGCAACCTAAGTTTTTGAAGTTTTCTACCATATTTTCTACGATGCTCCTATAGTTTTCATCTTTGTTATTTCCCAAAAATTTTGTTGCGACATCTTTGAAGCTCAACCAGGCTGCCTTCTCTGTATCATTCATACTTTTGACAAACTCTTCGTCTCTAAACATTTTGCGAATTTGAGGTCCATCGAAGATACCTTCCTTCAATTTAACTATACAGTTACGTTTTTTACGGTTTTTTGAGGTTATCTCTGAAATTCACTGGGCGACCCCTATTTTTTATTGCAGATTCGTGTTCAGCGGGTCAAAATACATAAGAGTAATGTGGTCTCAACCCCAGAGCAAAATACTTTTTTTTTGTGGGCCTGTGTTATTGATAGATCAAACTTTTCTTCATTATAATTAAAAAGAAATATAAAAAAACTTAATACTGTCACAATTGTATTATAAACTATTATCATATGCATTCAATCAATGTCGTTCCTGTAGGTGCGTATCATTCTCCTGAAAATCTATAACCTCCCTTTCAAAAGAATTATCACTCTCAGGGTCAAAGTCAGTAAGATTTTCAAAACTACAAATTGTATTATTGTCATCATTACTGTTGTCAGAATAAAGTACAGTAGATCTTGCAGCTCTTGCTTGAAGTTTGGCTAATCTAATTTGTTTCGTAGCCCTAATTCTATACTTTGATAGTATCTTTGCTTAGCCTGTGAATTTAAAATAGAAGTCAGATATGAAATGGTATAATTAGATTAGATTAAATAACAAATAAATTAAAGAAATAAGGAAAAAGTTGAAAGGCTAAATCAGACTGGAAAACTTCAATTATAGCATTTATACGAGTCAGGCGGTGCAGAAATATGTTAAGAGATTAGAGAAAGGATTCTTTTGATGAAATAAGTTCTACTTACCTTATTATTATTATTTCTATACATGATAAAGCGCCGTGTTAATCTGTTGCTCGTGCACTCGTTCCCTCACATTGAATGGCAACAGACCATATTCAACTACACTAACAGATTGGCCAGATCGCAAAGATGGCAAACAAACGAAGTAATCGCATTGGCTGTGACCATCTTTACATAGGAAAATCGCGAAATGCTTCCCACTGTGGAAAGTTCTCGAATTGTGGTTAATAGAGGTTATTATACAAACCCGCGCGGAAATAACAGAAAACGATCCGGGCGAACTCTGGTGGAAGATTTGTCGTATAGACTTCGCATATATGAAATCTCAAGAATTAGTCATAAAAAGATCATCTGTTTTAAATATTATTAATTACTTGTTTATTCTATTGTTCACATACTATAACAATATATTCAAGTGGCATAAGTTTTTCTACAGCAAATGCGATGATCT
This sequence comes from Temnothorax rugatulus, assembly GCA_035220575.1. Lineage (NCBI taxonomy): Eukaryota > Metazoa > Arthropoda > Insecta > Hymenoptera > Formicidae > Temnothorax > Temnothorax rugatulus. The sequence goes on from JASTWL010000554.1 coordinate 21,185, forward strand.
TAGGGGCTTAAAATCTATAATTTATTTCGTCATCTACAAATCACTTTCGTGTCATTTTGTAAAGATAACTTTTAAGTGATAAATAAAGTCATGATGACATCATCATGATGTCATTATGAGTTTTATGTTAGTAGGTAAACAAGGCCGGTTCTAACTCGGGAGCTCCGAGGGGGGGTGAGGGGCGAGGGGAGGTACCGCTGGCGGGGGGGGGGGTCCCGGCGGAGGGGGGGGGCCGCGGGGCAAGGGGGGGTGTTCGCGGGGAGGGGGAGGGGGGTCCCGCGTTTCCGGTCGCGCCGCGGGGAGGGGGGGGGGGGTACCGCGTTTCCGGTCGCGCCGCGGGGTGAGGGGGCTGCCTTCTCGGGCGCCGCGGGGGAGGGGTCCGCGTGCAACGGCCGCGTCGGTCCGCGTGACGTCACACGGCGCGCTCCCGCTCGCGTTATCTCTCCCCCGATATCTCTTCACCGTTCGCGCGGTCCCTCTCGCTCCGTCACCCGTTCGCGTTCTCTCTCCCTCGCGCGCGATGTCTCTCTATTCCTCTTCGTAGCTCGTATTCATGTTCTCTCCCTCAACAGTATCTTATTTTTTTGGATAATTTTTATTAACTTTAATTTATTTAAATAAACCTGAGGATAATATCGCAGCGTAATTAAATTTGCATGTCAATGACATGATATCTTTTTCAATGACACATCGCGATGATTTCATTGAACACGTGCAAAATTGCAACTTTTGCAATTTCGCGTAAGTCAATGGCGCGTTATTGTTTTCTAGAACATGTCGCGACGTGTCTCGCGATGATTTCATCGCACATGTGCAAAAATGCAAATCTTGCATTTTTCTGTTCGATGTACGGCTGCTGCAGTTATACAGATCAATTCATCATAAGTCAATGGCGCGATATCGTTTTCAAGAACATGTCGCGACGTGTCTTGCGATGATTTCATCGCACACGTGCAAAACTGCAAATCTTGCATTTTTCTGTTCGATGTACGGCTGCTGAGATCACGGTGAAATTTGATATGACAAAAAAGTAAACGATGCATCATTAGTGAGGTATAAAATGGATAATCTGGGGGAATACGCTCAGTAGTCGAGGACTGGCAGTCGCGAGTACCAAAAATTGTGTTAGAAAGAGAATCGTGCAATAACATGGAGCAAGAGTTGTTGGAGCAATCCACCCTTTTAAATTCGCGGGAAGACTTTACCGCGTGGGAGCAACGACGCGACGAGTTTATCGAATCGTTGGAAGAACAAAGCCGAATTAAACGGCCACGATTATCCATCGGCCTTAGACAGTCGTTGGTCGCTTGTATCGCACGACTCGAAAGTCTGAAAGACTCGGTACGTCAACGTTTCGTGCATGTGGGTGCCGGATACGGTGCGAGTGAGACAGAACTCCGATGGCGCGAGATAGATACGGCTTTTGAAAGCCGTATACTGACTGGTGCGGCAATAAATTCCAAACACATCGAACCTCGTCAATTTCTCGAAGATGCGAGGGACATTGTACTCGATCGTGTGCGGAACGTCATGCAACGGCATGACAATGTAAAAATAAACACAGTGTTTAACGGTGAATTTGTGGCTGGTGACAAACGCGCGAATAAAAGTATCGCTACCAGAAACTATGAACTCTTTCGTGAGTCTGATCTGCACGAGTGGTACAAGCGACAGGTTATCGAGCCTACTCTAGCATCGCTGGAGGAATTCCAGGAACGTGATAGCGGGTGGGCGTTGTCGCGTATACTTAATTTAACGGTAAATGTGAACAAATATAATCCATTGCACGCGGGGTGTTTTGTGGAAATACCGCGAGAAATTAAAATGAAGAGAGCGGTGATAAACGTGCGATCCAACGACAATGCATGTTTCGCATGGTCAGTGGTGGCTGCTCTGTATCCAGCCGAAAGAAATGCAGAACGGGAATCGTCGTATCCACATTACACATCGGTGCTAAATCTCCAAGATATTGAGTTTCCAATGACGTTGGATCAAATTAAAAAATTTGAAAATCACAACAATATATCAATCAACGTATACAGCATTGAGAAAAACAAGAAACTTACTATCCTGCCAATACGCCTTACCGACAGAAAGATGGACAGACATGTAAATCTGCTGTACGTGGATAACGACAACGTGGGGCATTTTGCATGGGTCAAGAACCTATCCCGCCTCGTGAGCTCGCAAATCAGTAAAAAAGAGCACAGGAAATACTTTTGCGATCGGTGAGTATACATCCTAATAAATAATAAAAATAATTCTTGTGTGAAAGATATATATAAAATTTCATTATTTACAGATGTTTGCACTACTTCAGCTCCAGCGAGAAATTGGAAGCCCACACCGTCGACTGTCGGGAGATGAACGACTGCGCGATCAAGTTACCGAGCGATAACGACAAGTGGTTGGCCTTTAAGAACCACAACAGGAAGGAACGAGTTCCGTTTGTCGTGTACGCCGACCTCGAGTGCACCCTGGAGAAGATGGCAACGGATCCGGAAACGTCCAGGTACACGTATCAACATCATCGCGTGTTTAGCATAGGGTACTACGTGCGCTGCTCGTACGACGACTCGTTATCATTGTATCGGTTTCGTCGCGATAAGGATTGCGTCGCGTGGTTCGCCGAAGAGCTAAGATGTTTAGCTCACAATGTAAATACTATTTTGTCCATTAATGTACCCATGGCAGATTTCACGCGAGACGAGTGGGAAAAATTTAACAGCGCAACGCACTGTCACGTGTGTGAAAAACCGTTCGAGCCAGACGACGTGCGAGTACGCGATCATTGTCACCTGATCGGTCGGTACAGAGGTCCCGCGCATTCTAATTGTAACTTAAATTACAAAGATTCGCATTGCATTCCCGTAGTTTTTCATAATTTATCGGGCTACGACGCGCATTTTATTATAACGGAAATAGCAACAGCGTACGAAGGACGTGTAGATTTGCTTCCAATTACAAAAGAAAAATACATTTCCTTTACAAAAAATGTTAAAAGCACCAAGGATAAAAATGAGAAAACTTGCGTTAAATTACGATTTATCGATTCATACAAGTTTCTCACCGCTAGTCTCGACAAATTGGCATCTTATCTCACCAAGGATAAACTGCGAATATTGCAACGCGAATTTTGTACATTATCCGCAGAAAATTTTGATTTGCTGACACGAAAAGGCGTATTTCCTTACGAGTACATTGACTGCGTCGAAAAGTTGGACGACTCGTGCTTACCACCGCGCGACTCGTTTTTCAGTTCATTGACAGGTGACACCGTATCCGAGAGCGATTACGCGCACGCCGTCAACGTCTGGCAGCGGTTCTCCATTCGGACGCTCGGTGACTACAGTGATTTGTATCTGAAAACCGATGTCTTGCTGTTGTCATGTTTATCGAACGAGGTATACGCGGCGGTTTGAGTCAATGTTCAAACAGATACGCGCTGGCCAACAACAAGTACATGCAGTCGTACGATCCATCGAAACCATCGTCGTACCTGATGTATTTCGATGTTAACAACTTGTACGGCTGGGCAATGTGTCAACCATTGCCTTACGCAGATTTTCGATGGATCGACGACGTAACCGATTTTAATGTTATGGATGTCGCGTTGGATTCCTCGATAGGCTACATTCTCGAAGTCGACTTGGAGTATCCGCAACATCATCACGACTCGCACGTTGACCTACCGTTCTGTCCGACGCGCGATAAACCACCCGGTAAGCGGCAGGACAAGCTTCTCGCAATATTATACGATAAGAAACGTTATGTCATACATTATCGCAACCTGCAGCAGTGTACTCGTCACGGCCTTCGCGTCACAAAGATTCACCGCGTATTGAAATTCGCGCAATCTCCATGGCTTCGCGATTACATAGAACTCAACACGCAATTTAGAACATTGGCCAAGAATGATTTCGAGAAAAATCTATACAAATTGATGAACAACGCGGTGTTTGGCAAAACCATGGAGAACGTGCGCAATCACGTTGACGTGCGACTCGTGACTCATTGGGAGGGTAGATACGGCGCGGAGGCAATGATTGCGAAACCAAATTTTCACAGTCGAAGCGTCTTTTCGGAGAATCTAGTAGCAATAGAAATGCGAAAACTCGAGGTGAAATTCGACAAACCAATCTACGTGGGTATGTGCATCCTCGATATATCCAAGACATGTTTGTATGAATTTCATCACGAGTATATGTTACCGTTGTATCGCGACAAATGTAAAGTCACGTACACCGATACGGACAGTCTCATTTATCACATCGAGTGCGACGACGTGTACGATACCATGAAGCGCCACATTAATAGATTTGACACTAGCGATTACGCGATTGATAATGCGTACGGTATCCCACTCGCCAATAAAAAAATTCCGGGTTTGATGAAGGACGAAAATAACGGTGCGATAATGACCGAATTCGTCGGGCTTAGAGCAAAGATGTACGCCTTGCAAGTCGACGGTAAGAAAGATACGAAAAAAGCTAAAGGTGTTAAGAGTAACGTCGTAGCCAGATCGATAACGTTCGACGATTACACGCGGTGTCTGCGCGACGAAACTGAAATGACGCGACAGCAGGCTTTGCATAGGATCCAAACAACACGAGGTGTACACCGTGTCCGAAACGAAAATCGCTCTAAGTCCGTACGACGATAAACGATACATTATACCCGGTTCTACCGAGACGCTGCCATGGGGGCATTATAAAATACAATTGTAAATATATATATATATATATATATATATATATATATATATATATATATAGTAAATACATTTTTTGGATATTTTGAAAATATTGTATATATTGTATATATATTGTAAATACATTGGGATAATTAGAAAATAAATGATTCATTTGTATGTATAATATGTTTTATATTGTAATAAATTTGTTACAATACATTATTCTTGTGTATCCATGAATTGTGCGAATTATCAAATCCTAACCACTTTACATAAACCTCATTCCCCCTCTTGCGCAAAACTTTTTCAACGAGATACACATCGGGATTAGCAACGCGATGTAACTCGTATTCGTAGAAGCCGCCGGCGACGAGGTTTCCGCAGGAATCTTCCAGTAGATACGTCACGGGATTAGTTTTCTGCACTTTGACGATCTTAAACACCTCCGTGGTCCAATTTGGCGTGTATCCTTTCTCGAAGATTGTCTTGAATTTACTCACGCGTACCGAGTCACCCACTTTGAATCGCGCGGGAGCAGCGATCTTTACGTGACTGTACACCGTTGTTAGGAGCTTGTCGGCGATCGCGGGGGTAACATCGATGGGTCGCATGCCGATGGTTCGATGCTTTCGCGCGTTGTAATCCGATACGAGACCCGACAGCGAGTCGATCCATTTGTAATTTCCATTGCGCGTAAACATTTTCCACATGTCGTTCTTGAGCGTGCGATTGAATCGTTCGACGACCGATGCCTTCATTACGGAATAGGTCGAATAGTGATTGATATTATGTTTCTTCATGAGTTTCTGCACGTTTACGTTGTAAAATTCTTTCCCCTTGTCAGTCTGCAGATTTTTCGGACATCTTCCGCCGTCTTGAATTATTTTTGCAATCGCCGTAGTAACCTCGATTCCGCTCTTGGCCTTGAGCGGTACGGCCCATGCATGCTTGCTCAGCACGTCGATAACGGTGAGTATGTAGTGGTGGCCTCTGTTGAATCGCGTGTATGGACGCATCTCGACCACATCCGCCTGCCAGAGATCATCGTATCCGCGCACTATGACGCGTCTTCGCGTAAAATTTCTTCTCGCAGGAGCGTGTAATTCCTCCACCAGCAGCCGTTTTTCAGCCGATTGCTTCTTACTAGCCATGACGATGACGCGCAACTGACGCAGAGATCAGATGTACGTTCTTATCTATTCGCGATGATTCGCAATTACATCTCGAATCATCTTTTGAAGTTCGTTTAGAGTAATTTGCACGTTATTCTGGAATGCGACCATCTTTCTCTCGATTTCATCCTGTCGATCTTTCAAAATTTGCACGCTCTGCTGCACGTAGCGTTTGTTGGCGGCATCGCCATCATCTACAGGCGGCGCTATCCGTCGAATCTTGCGCGATTTCGCGTCAAAGTCGGTGGCGACCATGCAAAGAGCGTTATCGCGGACGTAACTTCTGATTAATCCGCTCCATTGATAGTACGGTTCCGCACCGCCTCTTCCGAGCGATATACCAAACTTGTTGATCGGCATTTCGATGTTGATTGAATGACTCGTCGACGCGCGATTTAATTTATAATAAGTCCATCCTCGCGAAGTTCCTCGATAATCGACAGGATCTCGTTATCGTGACCGTTGTGACCCGCTAGGCGCGAAGCTTCGAGCAATCGGAGACGATCTACAAGCTCGTTGGGATCGTCCCAATGAACATAGTCGATCTTGTTGTCGTTTAATGTCATGGCACGCGGTATACCTTTTCCAGCTTTTTTACCCGAAATCGGCGATTCAATTATATGGCCGATCTTGTTGCCGTTTAATGTCGTGGCGCACGGTATACCTTTTCCAGCCTTTTTACCCGAAATCAACGGTGCGATTACCTGCGTGTACTTGTATCCCCTGTTGCCATTTAATTGATCGTGAGCATTATGATTGCGTTTATGAGCATTCGTCATCAACAGAATGCTCCTATACTTTAGCTTGTCGTCCTCCGTGTAGTTCACGTTATTGGGAAATTTCTTAAAGATCAACTCGTAAAGACCGCGTGTGCCAGCGTATCGTATACCGTCGATAATTATGTTGTCCGCGTTGTCCACGTCAAAACGTTTATTACCGAGCATCATTCCATCGTTGCTGAAATAAACGCCGTACACGGTGTCTAAATCGATTTCTCGATCGCCGCTCAGAACTGCACCGACGTACTTATGACTCAATGGACCCAAGTGATCTCGCAACGTTTCTCGACCCTCAGATGTTTGCAACTGCTGTCGAACGGACGTCACGAGCGAGTCATCCGTGGTTTCGAAAACCTCCTCGTTTGCGAGTGATTTGATCATCGTGGGTTGTACGGACGGCGCAGAGGTTATCGGTGGTTCATTCAATGGATCTTTCGATCGTTCCGTTTTACGCGGTTGTAAAATTTTGGTTATTTCGCTCAAATTAGATGGCACATTTATCGATCGTTTCAACGTAACCGGGGTTGAAGCCATTACAGAGTCGTTAAACAAGGTGTTTGGTCGTTTTCGTTTGAGATTTGGTTCTTCGTCTTCCCACGCCGACGAGGTGTTTGGTCGTTTTCGTTTGAGCTTTGGCTCTTCGTCTTCCCACACCGTTTCATTCTCAATCTTCGACACATCAGATTCTTTGCCAACGGTGTTTTCGGCAATCTGCCTCAGAGGCTCGATGATGGGCTTAAAGTGTCTCTCCAACGCGATTTCTTCCTCCATTTTACCGGATTTCAAGGCGTGATACTTTTTGCGAATCGAATCGCTCGTTTTCGCAATTTGATTTGCTATCCTCTCACGCTCTCTAATCTCCTCGCTGCTGTCCATGTTGTTCAATCGACGCGTCGACAACAACTAGCCACGTCACGGTATCGCAAAGTCGTTAAATCCTTTTCTGTATCGACCATTCGAAATCGCGCTGTCCTTGTCTATCACCACGAATCCATACTTTTGTCGCCAACATGTATGACACAATTTAATGAAATCATCGTAAGACATATCTGTGTTTACGTGATCGTTGTATACGTGTTTCAGATTGGTGCCATCCTGTTTAAACATAATCAATAAATTTGCATTGTCGCGTATAAGATGCTTCGGTATCTTTGCATATGTCTGACAAAGATAGAAGGAGTCAACGTCCGCGTGCCGGCCCATTGCAAAATATTCTCTTATCGCATCCTGCTTATCGCACGCCACGTCATCAAAGATAAAAATAGAATTCGGGAGCGCCTCGCTCGGTGGAATGACGTCACTGTTATTCGAGAACGTAAAGTAGCCAATCTCTTCTATCGGTGTTAGTATATTCTCCAAATATCGATATTTCGGCTGTTGCAACGATTTCGAGTACACGTACACGTTCTCGAAACGTACACCGTGCGGACTTTCCAGCAAGCTTATCAAGACGTTTGTCTTGCCGCAATTCGACGGACCGCAGATGATACCGCGTATAGAAATCGGTAGCATGTCTCCATGTTTGCGTACCTCTTTCGTTAATTGCATCTTATCGTCAAAGTTTGTCACTTTGATCGTCCGCGACTGTCGTACGAACCGCATTTTACCTCTCCTCCACAACGAATGAAATACAGTATCGAGAAAGCTGGCCTATTTATAGAGGCGCGTAGAGCTGAGATGCTCAGTGTTTAAAATGTTTTTGCTCGTGTCGGATAACAGCGATATTTACGATTTAACCGCCGAGCAGTTAAAGTATATACCAAAGGTCATTCTACTACGACAGTTTTATAATTACATAGATTATTTGTGGGATAAACTTCCGGAACATATCAAGGCAGATTCGGAGGTTCAGCAATATCGTCGTTGTTACGAGCATTACAATCAACCGTGTCAGCGAACGCACGTCGACGGTCCCGCGCCACTGATAAAGAACTGCGGCGAATGTCTACGAAAAAAATTTGTGGAGGTCTAGTAAATCGCGCGATAAACGCACTTCCGATCGAATTGCATATCCCCGGCTATCAATTTTGTGGTCCGGGAACTCGTTTGGAAACACGATTGGCAAGAGGTGATCAGGGTATTAATCCATTGGACGCAGCGTGTCGCGAGCACGACATAGCTTACTCGCGTAGCAACGATCTCGCAGAACGACACGTGGCAGACAATATACTCGCCGCGAAAGCGCGAAAACGTGTCACCGCCAAAGATTCGACTCTCGGAGAGAAAGCAGCAGCTACAGCCGTCTGGGCGGCCATGAAGACTAAAACGAAACTCGGTATGGGTTTGAAAACGAAGAAAAAGAAGAAGAACAAGCGAATACTTCCGGTAGCGAAACGCGGCGGTATCCTGCCGATCCTTCCGTTGTTGGGGGTTCTCGGATCGCTGGTCGGCGGAGCGGCGGGAGTCGCAAAGGCCGTGAACGATAACAAAGCCGCGCGGCGTCAGCTGGAAGAGATGCAACGTCACAATCGCGCCATGGAAGGTCACGGACTTTATCTCGCTCCGTACAAACGCGGACGGGGAGTCTCGAGAAAAAAAAAAAAAAAACGTCGAAGAGGCGCTAAAAATCCCCAAGGGTGTAACTACCAACGTACAACTGCAACAATTGGCAAAACGTATGCGCATTCCATATTTTAGAGGTATTTTCATGCGCGACTCGTTACCGATCGGCGGTGTACGTCGAAACGAGAGTGGCATCGTGAATTTGGATAACGCTGAGGGACCGGGTACTCACTGGGTGGCGTACGCGAAGAGGGGAGATCGTGCCGTATATTTCGACAGTTTTGGCAATCTTCGACCACCGAGAGAATTGGCGCAGTATCTGAAGAACAATGTAATAGAGTACAATCGCACGCCTTATCAGCGATACGATCAGAGCAATTGCGGACAACTGTGTCTGCGCTTTCTACAGACGGTTGACAATCAATTTAAAGACCGGCGTTACGCTGTTTAATCTCAGTATTCATTCAAACATGTCACTGACATTTACGCTCACCGGCAAGAGCAGCATCCTCGCGGTAAGCTACTTCCCCGCCGTGGATTTGAGCGATGGCGATTACGAGCTCGGTCTGACAGATTTTGAAACCTATCACACGATACCGAATGTAAATTCGTCGAACAATAAATTCTACTATGACGACGACGACAAGGAGATTACCATTCCCGAAGGATCGTATGAACTGCGTGATATAGACATGTATCTGAAACGCGCCCTTTTATGGAACCACTCCAATAATGTCTCGACAAACGAAGATGGAGAGCACCCATTGATTATTATTCGGGCTAATAACAATACGATGAAGAGCGAGATCAAGTGCGCTTATCGAATAAATTTCAAAAAACCGAACAACATTGGATCGCTGCTGGGATTTTCAACGAATCGCGTGCTGGAGTCGCGACAATGGCACGAATCGGATGTTCCGATAAATATCATCAACGTAAACATCATTCGCATAGAGTGCAACGTGACCGCGGGTGCGTACAGCAACGACAAGTACGTGCACACGATACACGAGTTTTCACCGAGTGTGCCTCCAGGATATAAGATATCGGAAACGCCGGCACAGATCATTTACCTTCCGATCATCGTCCGGAGCATTTCGGACTTGACGCTTCGCGTCGTGGATCAGGACGGTCGATTGATTGATTTTCGCGGAGAGGAGATCACCGTTAGACTGCACGTACGAAGACGACAGCGGTAACGTGAGATGCTCGTACTGAACGAAGCTGAGCAGGTGCAACAGACGCGAGAGACAATCCGATCGCCAAAGAAGAAACTCACTGCGTCGAACGTTGAATTTTTGAAGTCATTGGGTTTCGTCGTACGAAATGGCTAATATCTTAAACATTGGAGGTGAACCGATCTTTGACGATAGCATCGTCAAGATTGAGACACACACGTACAATCCGTACGCCAACACGACGTTTGGACACAACGATGAGATAAGAATACCCATACAACAGCAGGATTTATACACATTGCCGTGCGAGAGCTCTCTCTACGTTGAAGGAAGATTGACGATAAAGAAAAGGAATAACGACGACGAGTCTCAGGCAACGCTTGCGAATAATTGCGTAGCGTTCATGTTTGATGAAATTCGATTTGAGCTCAATGGCGTGGAGATTGATCGCAACAGAAACGTTGGAATAAGCACTACCATCAAGAACTACGTATCGCTATCGTATAACGAATCTCTACTCATGCGGAATGCTGGATGGGACGTTACATCGAGCATATCGGAAGGATACTTCAGCTTTTACGTACCGCTCAAGAAGTTGCTGGGCTTTTGCGAGGATTACAAACGCGTGATTGTTAACGGTCGTCAAGAAATAATTTTGATACGAGCGCGTAGCGATAACAATTGCATTGTAGTAAATCCGGCGACGGAGCCGGAAATTGAATTGTTTAAAGTACAGTGGCGAATGCCTCACGTTACATTAAACGAGGTCAATAAGCTATCCATGCTACGGGCCTTGGAAAGCGGGCGATATCTTAGTGTTAGTTTCCGTTCGTGGGATCTGTATGAGTGGCCCATGTTGCAGAGCACGACCAAGCATTCGTGGGCCGTCAAAACGGCGACTCAGCTGGAGAAGCCGCGGTACGTTATCTTTGCGCTGCAGACCGGCCGCAAGAATATCATGTCGCGAAATGTTAGCGTATTCGATGACTGTAACTTGACCAACGTGAAACTTTATCTAAACTCCGAATGTTATCCGTATGATAACATGAATCTGGATTTTGGCAAAAATCGATACGCCGTCCTTTTCGATATGTACGCGCGTTTTCGTAAAACTTATTACGGATATGATGACAGTAATACGCTTTGCAGCGTGTATACATTCCTGACAGAAGGACCTTTTGTTGTCATCGATTGCTCGCGACAAAACGAATCTGTCAAGAGCGCCACCGTGGATGTGCGAATAGAATTTGACTGCAAAGAGAATGTACCGGCAAATACTACCGCCTATTGTCTCATCTTGCATGATCGCCTAATCGAATACTGTCCGTTGTCGAACGTAGTGCGCAAAATCATGTAAATTGCAATATCAGCAGATATTGCGATATAAGAGGCATAGATGTATCGCGATAAGATACAGATTGCTCCGCCGTTTCGTCATGATCGTACCAACGTTTGTCGATCTGCAAGGATTCATCGTCGGGATGAAATTTGTCGTAAAGGAGGTGGCGGTTCTGAGAAACGGGACCGTTTTGGCGCATTACATATTTACACTCCCCATGCCGTGGAGTCTCCTCACAAAATCCGACAAGTCATGCGCTTCCTGGTTGATTCGCAATCACCATGGACTACGATGGGAGGACGGAAACGTGCCGTACAGCATGGCGAAACATCTAATTACATCGGCAGTACTTGGAGAGGGCGACGAGACGTCGACTCTTGTGTACGTCAAGGGATGCCAGAAACGAGAATGGCTGGTGGATCTGCTTGAGAATAAAGCGAGAAGAAACCTAAACATTGAGACTTTGGACGCAGATTACGAAGATATCGAATCTCTAAATAATCTAGATGTTACTAATACTATACGATGCGAAAAACATGTTAAGAATTGCACATTGCAAAATGTATTAAAAATATTTAACTGGTGGTCGCGACACCAGAACAGTAGTGATTTTTTGAAATAAACTATATAACAATAAAATTATTATTTACCGCTCGTTTGAAGCAAAGGCTAAGATAAGGAATAGGACCATTATACGAGCAATTAATCGATGTTATGACAATTTTAACTTGTATCTAGATTTATTAAATTTGACGTTTCGTACCGTACTAGGACTTCATCAGAAATAATATAAACAATTCAGGGTCAAACAATTAATTCACGCATGTAGACGTGCCGCAATCACATAGTCAAATCTTAAAATTATAGAACGTTTTCTTCTTAGTCGATCAAGCTCCAATTAATTTTCGGTCTTAATGGATATATCGTCGTCCCGTGGCGACCCATGCAAGTCCACAGTTTTGATAGGTGCCATACATTTCTGGACCATCTTAGTGGCAACTGGATAAATGTATTTAAATGAGATGATGTAATATAGAATTCAAAACCAAAACTTACATAAGAGTTCAGAGATGACGGGAACCATGATAAACAATATTTCTATGGTATCGGTGTAACACGTCCGATCTGTGCGAAGACTCATCGTTAACTGAGAGGGGAATGTACTTGACACGAGGACAAGGATTGTTTGCAATTTTATCTAACCGTGGAAAGTTCGCTTAAGACATCAAAATAAACTTCGTCCAATAATTCGGTGTCTTTGTTGGAGTTAATCCCATTTTTTTGCTCTTTGATATGTATCATTTCAGAGATCATCCGTTTGTGATAATTCGGTTCATGATCTAAGATACATGTATTATCCCAGTCAAAGGTGTGATTAAAATTTACGATATGATTCGTTACCACCGAATGCTTGGATTCATCAAGTCTGATGTTGTACTTATGTTCTCTAATTCTAGTCTGAAGTTTTATTTTCGTCTGGCCCACATACGAAGCATCGCAATTATTACAATCAATCCTGTATATTATGTTATTATTCATGAACAATGAATTCTTGTCTTTTTGGACCCTAATAATGTTACATAGTTTATTCAAGATCCGGTATCCCATGGTTATGCTTGATTTGTCAACTTTCGAAGCAATTAATTCCGAAATAGATTTAATGTAAGGAAGAACAATGAAATTCTTTTTTTGTTGTGTTTCATGCGATGAGTCTTCGCACAGATCGGACGTGTTACACCGATACCATAGAAATATTGTTTATCATGGTTCCCGTCATCTCTGAACTCTTATGTAAGTTTTGGTTTTGAATTCTATATTACATCATCTCATTTAAATACATTTATCCAGTTGCCACTAAGATGGTCCAGAAATGTATGGCACCTATCAAAACTGTGGACTTGCATGGGTCGCCACGGGACGACGATATATCCATTAAGACCGAAAATTAATTGGAGCTTGATCGACTAAGAAGAAAACGTTCTATAATTTTAAGATTTGACTATGTGATTGCGGCACGTCTACATGCGTGAATTAATTGTTTGACCCTGAATTGTTTATATTATTTCTGAAGAAGTCCTAGTACGGTACGAAACGTCAAATTTAATAAATCTAGATACAAGTTAAAATTGTCATAACATCGATTAATTGCTCGTATAATGGTCCTATTCCTTATCTTAGCATAAACTATATATATGTACATATGTATAAATGTTTTTATTTCCCTTTTCCCACATAGTTTGTAGTATAATATATATGTTTTCGTTGTTTTATAGTTGTTTTTAAAGATGTTTTAGTTGTTTGATAGATGTTTTAAAGATGTTTTAGTTGTTTGATAGCTGTTTTTAAAGATGTTTTACTTGTTTAAAAGATGTTTTAAAGATGTTTTAGTTGTTTGATAGCTGTTTTTAAAGATGTTTTAGTTGTTTGATAGTTGTTTTAAAGATGTTTTAGTTGTTTGATAGCTGTTTTTAAAGATGTTTTACTTGTTTAAAAGATGTTATAAAGATGTTTTAGTTGTTTGATAGATGTTTTAAAGATGTTTTAGTTGTTTGATAGCTGTTTTTAAAGATGTTTTACTTGTTTAAAAGATGTTTTAGTTGTTTGATAGCTGTTTTTAAAGATGTTTTAGTTGTTTGATAGTTGTTTTATAAATGTTTTAGTTGTTTGATAGCTGTTTTTAAAGATGTTTTACTTGTTTAAAAGATGTTTTAAAGATGTTTGATAGCGGTTCGACAGCAGTTGATCTGTATAACTGTAGCAGCTGCACATCGGCAATATTTGCAAGATTTGCAGTTTTGCACGTGTTCGATGAAATCATCGCAATGTGTCCTTGAAAAAGATATCATGTCATTGACTTATGCGAAATTGCAAAATTTGCAGTTTTGCACGTGTGCGATGAAATCATCGCGAGACACGTCGCGACATGTTCTTGAAAACAAAAATCATATTTGATGCTATTGCCCGATGAGGTGATCTCATCACGAATGTTCTTGACAAAGATATCACATTTAACATATATGTGGATTGTTGTGGTGGTCACCCCCTGCAGCAGCCGTACATTGGCGCTATTTGCAAGATTCGCAATTTTGTGTACGTATAAATGGTCTACGAGGATTCTTAGAGCGCAGTCAAGAGTTTGATACGGTTCGAGTACGTCGCAAACAGCCTCCAGTTACAATGAACACTTACTGTGTGAACTACTACGTTCCGATTCAAGATGAAACGTGTGAGAAACAGCACAATGAGTAAGTACCGCTAATTTTCGCATGTACTTGTGCAAAAAAACTTTTATAAACATAATTGTATTTTTTCAGTTTTGCTAAACCGCGCTACACGCCTCGTATTTTGGGAAGGAGATTTGCCTTGACATCGACAGCGTATAAATTTTTGGATGTTGCAATCAACGCGGGACCTATGTCCTCTGTGGATATACTTATTAGCGATAACCGTGGCAATCGGATAATTCTGCATCACGCAACGTGGGTGACGTTCATCGAGAGACGTGCAGATATTCAGCGACTCGTGCAGTCACCTAAGCCATCATCGCTAGCGTTTCGAGATCTGGAACTCGTTAAAATACGTGACGCAGATATTGTAAAATTGACATCGTGCGACACCAGCTTGTACATGAAACCGTCAACCGTACTCTTCTTGTTCGAACTGGAACATTGCGTCGAGAATGTGTATTTTCAACTATGCCAAAATGTTCATGGCGTAAGTGAAAAATTTAAACAATATGTAACAATTTTACGTCAAAATTGTATCACCGATAAATGTAACGCGGTTACAATCTTGCGTGATTTTTACGATAAAAATTCGCTAATAGATTGTGAACTGTTGACCTACGCTTTAGATACTATTGTGTATAATGCGCTACATGAGAAATAAATGTATATTAAAATACATATCACTGTATCTAAAATTATCTTTCCATCTGTCTACCGTTTCCTTGTCCACCGTCAGCGGTTTAGAATGGTCGATACAGAAAAGGATTTAACAACTTTGCGATACCGTAACGTGGTTAGATGTTGTCGATGATCTGTATCAATGCGGCAACCGTACATCGACCAGAAAAATGCAAAATTTGCAGTTTTGCACGTGTTCGATGAAATCATCGCGAGACACGTCGCGACATGTTCTTGAAAACGATAACGTACCTTTGACTTTAGGTAATCTGATCTGTATCAATGCAGCAACCGTACATCGACCAGAAAAATGCAAGATTCGCAGTTTTGCACGTGTTCGATGAAATCATCGCGAGACACGTCGCGACATGTTCTTGAAAACAATAACGTGCCTTTGACTTTCGGTAATTTGATCTGTATCAATGCAGCAACCGTACATCGACCAAAAAAATGCAAGATTCGCAGTTTTGCACGTGTTCGATGAAATCATCGCAAGACACGTCGCGACATGTTCATGAAAACGATAACGTGCCTTTGACTTTCGGTAATTTGATCTGCATCAATGCAGCACCCATACATCGGCGCTATTTGCAGGATTTGCAATTTTGTGTACGTATAAATGGTCTACGAGGATTCTAGCGCGCAGTCGAGAGTTTGATACGGTTCGAGTACGTCGCTCTGCAAAGTACAGCCTCCAGATACGATGAACACTCACGGTGCGAATTATTACGTTCCGATTCAGGATGATACGTGCGAGAAACAGTAAGTTTTCAATTACATTTTTTTCATATACTTTTCCATACTTAATTCTTTTTTCTTCTACAGTACATCTTCTCATAATTCTGAGCCTCACATGGACAGCAACGAGAAGATTAGAAAGCGTGTGATGTTCATCGATGAGACTGTGAAAATGATGGATTCGATTCTCGATGAACTTAGCGTTTTGAAGACCATTAAAATGGATATAGAAATTGCGAAAGCGTACTTTAGATTTCTCGTCGCACCGTTGAAAAAGATTGTCGACAACATGGAGGAGGACGAGGACGAGCACATTAGACTTCTCATCAAACTGCTGAAAAAGTTCATCGACGTTGACAACATAGAGGAGGAGGAGGAGGAGGAGAAGGACGAGGACGACAAGGACGAGGAGGAGGACGAGGAGGAGTAAATGTAATGCGGTTAGAATCTTGCGTGATTTTTACAATAAAAATTCGCTAATAGATTGTGAACTGTGACCTACGCTTTAGATACCAGATTGTGACCTACGCTTTAGATACTATTGTGTATAATGCGCTACATGAGAAATAAATGTATATTAAAATGCATATCACTGTATCTAAAATTATTTATCTTTCCTTCTGCCTACCGTTTCCTTGTCCACCGTCAGCGGTTTAGAATTACAGAGCGGTAACTCTCGATAAGAATGCGCGTGCCGCACTCGTCGCGCAATCATTAAACGTTTTCTCATATAAATGACTCTGTCTCATAGCTAATTATTAAATATTCTTCCTCTTATTTCCAATAAATAAATCACTTAAAATAATATTTACAAATAATCTAATGGGTGGGAGCGAGAGGGACCGCGCGAACGGTGAAGAGATATCGGGGGAGAGGTAACGCGAGCGGGAGCGCGCCGTGTGACGTCACGCGGACCGACGCGGCCGTTGCACGCGGCCCTCTCACCCCGCGGACCCCTCCCCCGCGGCGCCCGAGAAGGCGGCCCCCTCACCCGCGGCGCGACCGGAAACGCGGTACCCCCCCCCCTCACCCCGCGGCGCGACCGGAAACGCGGTACCCCCCTCACCCCGCAGCGCGATCGGAAACGCGGTACCCCCCTCACCCCGCGGCGCGATCGGAAACACGGTACCCTCCCTCCCCCTCCCCGCGGCGCGACCGGAAACGCGGTACTCCCCTCCCCCTCTCCCCGCGGCGCAACCGGAAACGCGGTACCCCCCCCCCTCTTCCCCGCGGCGCGACCGGAAACGCGGGACCCCCCTCCCCCTCCCCGCGAACACCCCCCCTGCCCCGCGGACACCCCCCCCCCGCCGGGGGACCCCCCTCGCCCCTCACCCCCCCTCGGAGCTCCTGGGTTAGAACCGGCATAGTTTACCTACTTTAATACTAACCGCAATTACGAAAGATCTAATAGAATACGTGAAAGATACAATAGACTACCTCACCTATTCGCGAGAAGGAATCATACTCACTCGACTACTGCCGATAGAAAAAATAATAACGGAATTAAAGGAGGCAACGTCACAACTGACGAGAGGATCTCATTTCCCATTCAAAATTAGAATAGCAAATTGGAACGATATACAGAGTTACGTTGAAATTAACGCCTATTACGATAACCCGAATATTTATACGATAATTAAATTCCCCGTGGTAGCATACCCCGTGTATGAAATAATAAAATCGACACCATTACCCGTGTATAACCACGCAAACCTTTTCACATTCCTAAAAGTTACACACCACATACTAGCGATAGATAAAGAAAACCATAATTATATACCGTTAGAGGAGCGTGATTTAAACGATTGTAAACGAAGCGGAATAAAATACATTTGTAACCGAAATTACCCCGTGTACTTTATAAAGGCCGACGCACCCTGCGAGGTGCAAGTTTATGTAAAAGCGCCAGGATATATAAACACATGCGAGAAAAGACAAGTACTGTCAAACGTGACTCTATGGATAACGCTAACCGAACCACAATCGTGGCTGTTCTCAACACCGAAAAAACAACAACTAACAATACAGTGTAATGATCAGGCGGAACAAAAAATTGACATCGAGAGAACAGGAAAAATAAGTATAAACGATAATTGTAAACTAACTACACCCGACATCATGATCAAAACCAAAAGACACACGAACGCAGGACAAATACAAATGCACTTAGCAGATTTTAACTTAACCATAGCGAGGGAAAATAAACACCCTAACGACCAAGCGAAAAAAGAAATTAGGCTAGAACCCGTAATTAGAAATCCTAACGAACTAATGGAACTAAGCTCCAATCTAAACGAGATAAATAAAGAAATAGATAAGTCACAAAATAGCGTAATAAACAATCCCTATGTTATGTATCCCGTAGGATCGACACTAACAATCATAGTTATACTTAGCGCGATAGGAATAAGCATCTGCGCCGTAAGAAGAAATAAGATACGAGCGAGCGCCCAACCGCGCATACAGAGCGACCCAGCGATGCTATATTAGAACATAAGAAAATGTAACCGCCAAAAAGAATAAAGAGAATAAAACACCCGATAGAAATAACAATAGAATAAGCCGCGAAACAGGGGAACGAAAACTACCGACCGTAGTTTCCTCCTCTCGAAAGGGGAGGGATGTTGCGGCCCCAATTACGACATTAATAAACGGAATAATATAAAGTTAAGAAATAAAATAATATTAGGGAATAATACTAAGAAGGACCGATTAAGCAAGGCCGAGTTACACGAGAATATGAGTTGCGCGATCGACCTACTTCCGATCGGGCAACTCAGCAAATACGAGGATACAAAAAGGAAGAGAGACAACAACGAGGAGGATCAGTGGAGTCGGGCAGTGAACGGGCACGCCAATTGATTGTAAAGCGTTATAGAGTAATAAAGTCGTTTATTGAGAGCAATTGAGGTTCAAGTTAGTGTCCCTGCCTTCCCGTGAACAACGAATCCCCGGTGCCCCGTCCACGGGCACAACAATACTATTTGTAGTGAACCTGGTACTTCTCAACTAATACATGAGCAATCTCCATTGCAAGAAGATGACTTGTGTATGCAAGTTTTAACAGAAAACAAGACTCATAAAGCAAACGATCCGAAAGCAAAGAGCAAGAAAAAAAACAAAAGAAAAAAGCAAAGAAAACTAAAAAACCTACAAAAGATCAAGAAAAAGAAAAAAATAAAAGAAGTGACCTGGATTACGATTCTGATCAATTTGTTAAACTGACGGATAAAGAAAATATGACTGCTTGGGACGACGAAGTAAACGGAACAACTGTAAGTTTAAATGTAAAAAATATTTCAATTTAAGACATTTCTAATGTGTTCGCGAGAATGGAGCGGTGTGAGCTTTTCGCACTCACGGACTCAACATTTTTATCTTGTCACGCACTTCCTCGTAACATCTACTAGCTTCTGTTTTACGTTTTTGTACATCGAGGTTTTGGTAAAAACAATTTTTTAAGACTTATTTTTTAGTTTTAAAAACTTAAAATTTAAGTATGAGAAATATACTACTTAAATATAACTTAAAAATATGCAAATTAAAAACTTGCGTATTGTTTCCTTATCATTACATGTCCAAGTTTTTGATGTACTAGATCTATTTCCTTCCATGTTTCTTGAAAATATGCAAATTAGAAATTTGCACATTGCTTCCTCATAATTTTGTTTCCCTCATAAAACTTCTTCTATGAAGAAGCCATACTATTTTATGTTAATAATTATGTTGCTGTAATTTGAAAACAAGAAAAAAAACAAAAGAAAAGTCAAAGAAAATAAAAACCTACGAAAGATCAATGAAAAGAAAAAAATAAAAGAAGTGACCTGGATTACAAAAGATTAAAGAAAATAATAAAATTAGAAAAGTTGCCAATGATTAATATTAAATTGTCAACAAACCAATTTTTGAAAAGTCTCAATTGGTTGAGACTTGAGGTATAGGGTAAAGGTAAGGATAAAAATATTAGAATATTGGCAATATTTTAGTCTTTTCTACCCCTATTTCATATATAATTCTTTAAGATTTAGTTGATTAGACCTAGCTTTATACGCGATTAAAGGTCCACATACGTGGTTTTCGAAAACAAAGCTTCCTCTATGAGGAAACAAAAATTATTAGAACTATCTTGAACCTGTGTTTATAATTCAATAACAATAATCATTAAAATATTTTCCAAAATAAAAATTTCAATTCCTTTTTTTTTTAGATTAAAATGATGCACTTGAGATACGGTATCTCAATACCGTATACAATATGGAAAGAAATAAAAAAGTTGAGAAGACCTTCTTTATTTGTTAGGCAATTGAGCCGAGCACTTTGGGGAGTGCACAAATTGATGAATAGAGCTGTAGTGTTGGAAAAAAGTAAAAATAGATTGCCAAACCGATCTCCGAGAAAGCCACTGACACCGATAAAAAAGGCTGTTTTAAGAAGTATGTATAAAAGAAAAAATAATCCCGTTGTTAGAGAGTGTGAAAGGCCTGCTTTAGCACTTAAAAGTTTTTTCGAACGCATAATGAATAATTGGTTCTAATAGTGAATATATACTTAAAACTGTTTGAAAATTTGTAAGAAGTCCAGGCGCGTGAAAAGTAGGGACTACAAAAAAGCCATAAGCGGTGTTAGAAATTGTCCTACCACTTTGGGCATAAGGTTAATTTGAGTCAATTATTTATTTAGTTTATTTTCATTATTATGCTATGCAGATTTAAGTATATTTAAATGACGTTTTTTTAGATGTTTGTGTATCATTATTATTATTATCATTATTATCATTATTATCATTATTATCATTATTATCGTTATTATCGTTATTATCGTTATTATCGTTATTATCGTTATTATAGTTATTATCGTTATTATCGTTATTATCGTTATTATCGTTATTATCGTTATTATAGTTATTATAGTTATTATCGTTATTATCGTTATTATTATTATTATTATTATTATTATTATTATTATTATTATTATTATTATTATTATTATTATTAATTTAGTTTATAAAACGATCCAGTAGTAAAGTTAGGATTTCACACACTCTCACTATTAATATACTCTAGTAAAATGAGCCTAATGAAAATGTATTTCATCTAGAATGCTATTCAGCTTTTATTGAGATGCACCACAAAAAAGAAAAAAAGAAGTTGATAAATAAATGGACACGCTATTTGAGCATTTACATCAATTTTCTTATTGAAACAAAAATAAAAGGTAAATATTTTTTAACGACAATAGACAAATAATTAAGAATAATTTTTATATGTTTAAAGGTAATATTTTTTTGGACTTCCGGTCGGATCGTGGGAGGGAACGGGTGGTGTGAGGATGGTGGAGTTGAGAAAGCGGAGTAAAAGGAGGGAGAGAGGAAGGGAGTCAACGATAGACTGGTAAATCAATAAAGAAGGCACGATAAAAGACGAGGGAATGAAGAAGACGAGAAGAACGGAGTAAGAGAGGAGATACCGAAGATATATTGAGGAAGAATTTTGGAGGTTAGGAGGAAATCGGGTGGGACATGCGGAGAGAGAAGAGAGAAGGGAGCAAGGAAGCGAGCAAGGAGCATGCGCGTGAGGTGGACGAGGAGACACATGGCACGGAGTGGCTAGTAGCGTAGGGGCGAGAGGGCGCTGAGGCGAGGGCGAAGGCAGCGCGGCGGGCGGAGGTGAGCGGAGCCGGCTTGTGTCGAGACGGCGCGGGGTGCCGGCCTCTCCAAAAGAGTGGGTTGGCACCACTGCGGGACGTCGAAGCGCAGGATTGGTGCAGCTGATGACGAATGGTGAAGACTGTTACGGAGGATGAGCTCACGGGAGAGGGGGTGGAGAGACGGACGAAAGACATGTGGCACATGGTGAGGCACGAAAGTGACGATCCTAGTAAAGTCGAAAAGGCGCAGCACATTAATCGAAGGTATAGAGTATGCGAAGGAGAAAGGAAGTGGAAGGACATTCAGATAAATGTAAGTCAGGCGCAAAATTAATGAGAGGTGGACGGAGAAATGGCGGAAGATAGTAGCGAAGAGGGCAGAGGCAGGCAAAAGAAAATTACGTTAGAAGTAAGGGATAAGAGAGGAGGAGGAGAAGTAACACAAGGCTTATTTATCATAGTGAGCGGCAAGGAGAAGATCCCGAGAGCTGAGCAGAAGATGGAGGAGAACAAGTGGGAGAAAGATCTGATAAAGGAACTGAGGGAGATGGGATTAGGAATAATGGAGGAAATAAGACGAGAAAGGAAGGAACTTAGGAGGGACATGAAGGAGTTGAGAACACAGGCCGGAAGGATGGAAAGGAGGCAGGAGGAATTGATACGGTTGATGGAGAGCGGAAGACGAGGAGAGGAGAGGAAAAGGGATGCAGAAGAGAGCGAGGAGCAGGAACAGAAGGAGAGGGAAAGGAAGAGGACAGAGAGTTGCGGAAAAGGAGCGACAATGAGGGGGAGCTCAGAAGAGGAAGACGAAGAGAGCAACTCTGGAGGATGGAGTGAGAAAGGATGGGGAAGAATTTGGGGGGAGGAAGTGACGAGTATAGAGGAAGAGAAAAGAGAAGAGGGAAGGAGCGCTTACGAGGAGGAGATTCGACCGGAAGTCAGGGAAGACAGGAAAGACAGAGAGAGAGAGGAGGGAATGGAAATTAGGTATGAACGGCCGGAGAAGATGGCGGAGAGAAGAACTGTGAGAACAGAGGAAGATCGCAGAAGGAAACCAGTAGATACGGAAGAAGAGATGGGGGTATGGCAATTGGTGGAAAAGAGAGAGGAGGAGGTGAGAAAAAGAAGGGAAAGGAAAAAAAGAGAAGAGGAACGAAAAGAAGAAAGAGAGAAGAAGGAGGAAGCGGAAAAGAGAAAAAAAGTATCATATGGAGGAGAGTGGCAGGGAAAGGACCAAAGGAGAGAAGAGAGTTCATAGAATCAATTATGGAACGAGTCCTGGGGAGGATGGCACCGATAAGGAGGGTGACGGAGGTGAGGGGAGCAGATAATGAGGTGATATTTGTGGAACTAGAAGAGGAGGAAGACAAAGAAGGCATAATCGAAAAGAGCGAGGAAATATGGAGGAGGTGGGAGATAGGAGTAGATGAAGAACTGACAATGGAGGAGAGGACTTATAGGCATAGGATAGTGGAGAAGGCGAGGGAAGAGAGGATGAAAGGAAAATCGGTAATAGTAACGAACAGGAGGATATGGATAGATGGCAAGGAGATGAAATGGGAGGAGGAGAGAGGCGGATGGAGGAGGACTTAAAGATCAAAATTCAGGAGATAGACAGAATGGATGCAGAACCTACAAGGAGGGAGTGACAGGAGGCAAAGGAACGAGAACGAGAGGAAGGAAGGAAGGATGAATCTATCAAAAGAAGGGAGGAAGAGAGAGTGGAGGAAGGGAAAGAGAGGAGGTAGAAACTGAAATGGTTATTTGCTATACCAGCGAGGTAGGGAGGAGAGGGAGGGGAGATGAGACGTGAAGGGGAGGGAGGGTTGAGTATGTACAAGGCTTACGGCCAGGTCGGGTTAGGAGGATTGAATAAGATTGTAAAGGTTTGGGTACGTTCCTGAAAAACGCCAACGATTGTAAAAAAAGATGAAGTGAAGAGGAGGCTGTAAAGGTTTGGGTACGTTCCGTAAAAACGCCCTTTAAGGCCCCTTTGGGGCAAATAAAGTATATTCTGAATGAATGAAGGTAATATTTTTTGTATTTTTTAATGGAAAATATGTGTTTATAAATTGATATATTCAAAGAAATTTATCAAAACAACTGGATTAATGAAATTAATCCTTAAAGTATAGTACCTACTTTTTTCTATTAATAATTAATTAATATTTTTTCTTTACTTTATACACAGTTAAAGAACTCTTTAACAGTAAAAAAATATTTAAAAAATAATTTGTAATATAGTTGCGTTTACATGTAAAATATAAGACATTGAATTAAATAAAAAATTTTAATATTTTTAAACATTTCTTAGCATAGATAATTATAAAAAATAATAAACATTTTTAATTAACATTCTAGATCTTAACATTCTAGATTTTTTAAAACAAAGTCTTTCAATAAATAAATACAAAAAATTAGAAAACTATATATTCTAAAAGTTACTATTTAAAAATTAAAAACACCTTTGTTTGGCGTTTCGCCCTGTACATAATTGTATATAATTCATAGTTTGTAATTCTCGTAGTCTTGTAATTCTCGCGCGAAACGTCGGCGGATCGCGAGCAGAAAAATGCGACTCACCTGTCGGTGCTGCCATCGCCCATCCGCCGACGGCACCCACTGCCCCCCCCCCCCCAAAAAAAAAGAAGCAACTACTCGTCCGCGGCACATTTTTAGGACCGCGGGCACTCATCGTTAAGACACCTTACGGACCTCATCGTCACGGAGCCGAGCAGCACGGATCGTTCCAGAAGTCTTACTTCCTGCCTACTCTCTTGCTTGCTCGCTGCCGCCTTGCTACCTGCTTGTTCTCTTGCTTGCTCGCTGCCGCCTTGCTACCTGCCTGCTCTATTGCTTGCTATCCTTGCTTTGCTTGCACGTGCTTGCCTGCCGCGCCGAACGAGACGAGATTCACGGAGCGGCCACGAGGACCGAAGACAGGACGAGGCCCGGTGGACACCCGGGGACGATGGCCGACACGGTGAGTCGCTTCGCTTTATAGTTACGCTGCATGCGCATTTTGCCGTCGCGTTCACGAATCGTGAGGGTACCAAGTGACCCTCTGGTCCTTCGAACAATTTTGCACCTCTCGCATCCGGGGCCTGACACCCCCCCCCCTCCCCCGAGCATATGGTCCTTCGAGCCGGATTTCTCGCGTTAGAAAGTTACCGCCGACCTTTCGCTTATTTCGCTTTATACGCTAAATCGCTAATTTCGTTCGCTCTTGTAATCGCGCAGTGCACTCACACGTGGCGCGTGATAATCTCTGGTCTCTCGCGATATCTCTCGCTCGCAATTTTCTAGTTTCGCTTCGCGACGAGAATACTCGCGTGAACTTCTCGCTTGTCGTAACACGCGCCACTGTCGTTATCTGCATTAGGCGTAAATTCGCCACTTTATCCGTTCTTGTAGTCTCGAGATGCAATAACGCGCGGCGTGTCGATAGTCTACAGTTTCGCCCGATATCTCTCGCTCGCAATTCGCTTCGCGACGAGAATACTCACGGGAATCTTTCGTTCGTTGTAACACGTGCCGTCGCCGTTAGCTGCATTAATCGTAAATTCCGCAATTGACGCGGTAATTAATTGGTCAAAAACGTAATCGTTAAGCTGGTAACCGAAATATTCAGATCTCGAATATTCTCGGGCAAGCCATACGTTTTCATCTCACAGTCGACGGCCGTGGCTCGGTCGCGTGCCGGTCATGTGTACACGGTTTTTTTTCTACATAGCCTCGCGCACCCTAATAACGCGTGCGACTATTTTCGTTGCGGCTGGGTCAACTTACGGCACGACCCGACATACATATTATTCCGATCGTTGGAATTCTGCGAACATATCTGCCATCGATCGAGAATACTGTCTGGCGGCACTGGTTCCCGGTATAATTCGGCACTCTGGTATATATGTAGTCTTTAGATTACAATTACAATAAGACGTTGTCGTAATTAAAGCTCGTGTCGTGGATAGTTGCTCGTGTCGTGTATGTGCCACCTGTCGTATATGCACTGCTCGTGTCGTAACACGGCGCAACACACATTGCTGAGATTTGATTGAAACAAATGCTTGAGTGCACTTTTCGTCGTAACCGGGTACCTGTGCCAATCTAATTGATAAATCTTATTATTACTATTGTTGTATTATATTATTTTTTACTATTATATTATTGTACATTCCTTGCAGCCTTTTTGGTAGCGATATACTGAGTTTGATTCCCGCCTCCTTGCGTTCGCGTTTCCCGATTCGTGCGTGAATCACATAGTCATTTTCGATATCGCGCGAATAATATGATTTAGATTACTTGAAGAATATTCTCTCGTGAATATTCCATCGTGCCTTCGCGTAGACATTCGAATAGAGCCATCCGTTACTCGTCACCTTGGCGCACGGAATAGTGTTGTTGTTTTCTGGCATTCCGAACGCGAAGCCTATTGTTCTCCGATATTTTTCCGGCTGAACCGAGTTGTCATCGCTTCGAGCTCACGTGAACTCTCAACCCTGTGCGCGTGTTCCGATTTATTTGGTTGATTTTAGTAGTCGTGTTTTGATCATCATAAGCCGAGGTCACATAACTAAACGCGAGTTGTGTATACAACGGATGAGGGAGATTCATGAGCTGTCGATGCTCGCCGTGGACAATACCGCACAAAAACCGCATTTTCTCGTTAGATATCCCACCGTAGCTAAGCTGATCACAGATTTCGAGACCGCACACCTCAAGGTGATCCAAAACGCCTCGGAATTTGCCGCGGAGGACGCGATTCGCAGGGACTTTGACGAGATGCGTTTCGCGATCGTCGGTCGGTATGAAAGGTTTGTGGGCGCCGACCGAGCGGCTCCTGCGCCACCACAAGCGCCGGCCTAGACGTCGTCTATCCGACTGCCCAAAATCTCACTTCCGCAGTTCTCAGGAGATCTCGCGCTTTGGCCCTCGTTCATCGCGTTATACAATGTTTCCATTCACGAGAACCAGAACATCTCGTCCACGGAAAAATACCAATATCTGATGGCCTCGTTGAAGGGAGAAGCGCTCAATGTCATTAAGAACCTCCCCCTTTCCGCCGATAACTATGCGATAGCTTACGATTCCTTGGTTTCGCGATATCAGAACAAACGGGCTTTGACGGATTATCACGTGGATTTGATGCTAAATGCCAAGCCGTTGAAATCGGAGTCGGCCGCACCCCAGCGCACGCTCTTGGACACCTTCACCGAAAATACGCGGGCATTGAACTTGTTGAGATTCCCTACGGACTCGTGGGACTACCTACTTCTCAAATTCTTGCTGGGAAAACTCCCTCGTTCGCTTTGCGAAAAGTTCGAATCCGAGAACCGGGCGGAGGAGATACCAAAATACACGCAGCTTACAAAATTCCTCTCCGATCACTGCCGGGTACTCGCGTCCGTATCAGGCCCAGCAAACATTTCGCAATCGCAGTCATCTACGCCAAAAGGTTCCGCGTCGGTCTCGTCGTTTGTGACGCACACGAAGGATTGTCCTGTTTGCAAGGAGCAACATTATATATCAAAGTGTTCTCGGTTTCTCAAACTTTCGTCGAGGGAGAGATTTACGAATGCTCGCGATTTGAAATTATGCCTTAACTGTCTTCACACGGGTCACGGCTTGAAGAATTGTCCGTCCGCGTGGACATGTCGATCTTGCGGTATGAAGCATCATACGCTCTTACACTCCGAGCAAAGCTCTAGCCCCACTCCTACGGCCGAACCGGTAACCGCGACTTCCACCTCCCAGGGCACAGCGACCGGTACCGAATCGGAAGACAATCCGTTCGTGACAATGACTAGTCTCGCCAATAGTGTCGTGCTGTTGTTCACCGTCCGAGCAGAATTGATAGATTCACACGGCAACGCGTTCCCTGTTCGCGTACTCTTAGATAGCGCGAGCCAGGCCAATTTTATAACTGAAGGCTGCCTTCAGACAGGCAGTTGTCGTCGGACCAAGCACAGTGCTGCAGTATTCGCGGTGAATGAAACGAAGGCGGCCACCACGAAGGGCCTTACGTCGTTCATACTCCGTGCCCGCGGTCGCGACGATATTCGCTTTCCAATCGAAGCCACGGTAGTTCCGCGCATTACATCGCCGTTGACGAATAGTAAAGTCGCAGTCCGATCGTGGAATCACTTGAAGGGATTACCGCTCGCGGATCCCGAGTATTATTTGCCCGGCAATATTGACATTTTACTGGGGGCAGAATCGTTCGTCTCCATATTACGGTCGTCGTAAAGGAAGGGATGGGGAACCGGACGCCTTCAACACAGTATTCGGCTGGGTCTTGACGGGCGCGGTGTCCCCGTCGTTACAAGTAGCACCCCTGCACTCGTTCGCTACCACTCTCGAGTCGATCGAGACCGCAGTGGGTCAATTTTGGAAATTAGAAGAGGTTCCGGTACACACGTCGTGTTCGGAAGAAGATCGTCGATGTAAGCAGATCTCCGCAAAGACCACATATCGTGACCACTCGGGTCGTTTCGTAGTTTCGTATCCCTTTGCGTCAGATCCTCCTACATTCGTCGACTCGCGTTCTATAGCTGTTAGTCATCTCCGCGCGCTCGAGCGCCGTTTTAAGTCAAATCCCGACTTTAGGATTAGCTATAATAACTTCATGCAAGATTATCTCGATAGCGGTCATATGGAATTAATCAAGAATCCATTCCCGTCGAATGGTCATATTTATTATTTGCCTCACCATGGCGTATACAAACTCGATAGCACTACCACCAAATTGCGGGTAGTGTTTAACGCCTCGTCGCGCTGTTCCAACGGTCTATCGATAAACGACACATTGCTGTCAAAGTTGATCGCTTACGTTCGTCAAGTCCTTCAGGGACATCTTAGTATTGATACCGAGTATGTCCGGTCCGATTCCGCGGTAACCCTCGCCTGGTTTCGCTCGTCTCCACATCGGTGGAAGACGTTTGTTCGCAACCGCGTTGCCCGCATTCAGGACAACGTAAGAGTCTCAGCCTGGGGCCACGTCGACACTGAGTCCAATCCGGCGGATCACTTTCCCCGCGAGCTCGTGGCTAATACGATGTGGTGGCGAGGCCCTGAGTGGTTGGTGAATTTCGAGTCACGAGTCGAGCCGGTCTTCCCAAAGAAATATCTTCCGAGCGAGGAGGAAAGAATCGTATCACTAGTCGCGCTCGATCCACCTAACTCCATATATTCGTTACTAGATAAATTCTCGTCGTTGGATAAAATTTGTAGGATAGTAGCGTATACTTTAAGATTTGCGAATAGGTTCAATGCCAAGCCGGTACCCGCGACCTTGGCCGTAGATCAACTCGAATCACACTCCGCATTACTAGTCGTAGTCAAAATCGTAGAATCGCAGGTCTTTCGCGATAAACTTGATCGACTTCGAAAAAAAAGGAGGATATCTAAGCCTCTTCTCAAACTCGCTCCCTTTCTAAACCCCGCGGGCGTCCTCAGGGTGGGCGGGAGGCTCGTCCACTCGGGACTGACCTTCGAGTCCAAACTCCCTGCTCTGTCGCCTAATAAGCAGAGACTGACTGAACTCGTCATCGAACACGTGCACCGTGCGCATCTACACCCGGGTAGACGCACGCTGCAATACTTACTCGCTCAACAATATTGGATCCTCGGAGTCCATCGCGCAATCCCACGCGTACTCTCGAGGTGCTATAAGTACTTCCGCGCGAAGCCGCATGCTTCCCTGCCCTTCCTGACGAACCTACCGGTCGAAGGGGTTAGTCAAGCCAAACCATTCTCGATGGGCGGCGTTGATTTCGCGGGACCCTTTTTGCTGGTCACTCGTCGCGCGCGTCCGTTGCCAGTGAATCGCTTGGGTCGATGGCAGCTCGTTTAGCGAATCCACCAAGACAACTGGTGGACCTCCGCCAATCAGCTCAATGTCGGGTCGTTAGTCCTCATCAAGGACGAAAATATGTCCCCGCTATGATGGAAACGGGGACGCGTGGAAGCGCTACACCCGGGTAGCGACGGCGTCCCGCGCGTCGCTACGGTCCGAGTGGCGGATGGCTCGATCTTGCGTCCCCTGGTGAAGTTGTGCCCTTTGCCGTTGGGCACTTCACCACGGGCGACGAAGACGATTGTTAAAATACACTGCGTGTATTTTGGTGCGCGGGATGTTTGGCGTTCCGCCCTGTACATAATTGTATATAATTCATAGTTTGTAATTCTCGTAGTCTTGTAATACTCGTGCGAAACGTCGGCGGATCGCAAGCAGAAAAATGCGACTCACCTGTCGATGCTGCCATCGCCCATCCGCCGACGGCACCCACTGCCTCCCTCCTCCCCCCCAAAAGGGAGCAACTACTCGCCCGCGGCACATTTTTAGGACCGCGGGCACTCATCGTTAAGACACCTTACGGACCTCATCGTCACGGAGCCGAGCAGCACGGATCGTTCCAGAAGTCTTACTTGCTTACTCGCTGCCGCCTTGCTACCTGCCTGTTCTCTTGCTTGCTCGCTGCTGCCTTGCTACCTGCCTGCTCTATTGCTTGCTATCCTTGCTTTGCTTGCACGTGCTTGCCTGCCGCGCCGAACGAGACGAGATTCACGGAGCGGCCACGAGGACTGAAGACATGGTTGAAAACTCTCGCAATAATGTCGTGCCGATCGACTGCTTTCTCACCTGCCTCTAGATCCTCTTGGATTTCTGGCCATAGAGGATTGCACGTGAAGGTCACAAAGAGATCAAGGCGTCCATACTTTCTGACATACGCCATTGCATCCTGCGTATACTCATGCATATGTCTAGGGCTGCCAATGTAGGTTGCAGGTAGAATTATCAATCTTCCTAAGTCATTTGGATTGGCATCATTTGCTACGGAATCTCTAAGATGAACATAGTCATCCACGCGAAGTTTCTTTTGGTTCATCCTGATGTAGAGCAATCGTTCACTCTCAATCTTAGCATACATGTCCACAACGAACTGATGGAACAGCTGACAACATTTTAACACATGATTTTTATCTCCTACTCGGCTCATGATTCTGTAGGCGTAGAAGTCCATGGCAGAGACCTTCTTTCTTGGATGCTGATTGCCTGTCTTTGGATCAATCTGAGGAATCCCAAAGTAATATCCGTCATTGCCTTGCCAGAAGATAATCGGGTATTGGAGGGCATCGTAGGATCTATGAGTTTCTGATACTCTCTGGAGTCTATTGTTTCTCTTCTGTAGGACAATATCGCGGCGGTCAAACTCGTTACCCACAATGACAATTGCAACTTCATCAATTGTGGGTGCATTGAATCTCCTTTGATGCTCTCCTCCTAGAGTTTTGTCAAACAAAAAAGTATTCCCGTGTTATGCCAAAAGAAGTCATTTGGAAGCATGAGTTGTATTTTCTTATATTAGCCAGAAAGTGTTTTGAATCTGGAGTGGTTCCCCTCATTAATTCTCCTAAGTCCTCTGGTGGCGGAGTAATTAATGGCAGTTTGACCTTACCGTTAGAGCAACACATTCCTGGCGTCTCCTCTTTCCATTTGTATGCGATGTTGCCATCTCCCACTTATGCTACACCTCTCATGTCTCCTTACAGTGCCAGACTAGAGTCAAGCTCAACAGGGTCTTCTTTCCCCGCTAATTTTTCCAAGCCCGTTCCCTTGGCAGTGGTTTCGCTAGATAGTAGATAGGGACAGAATATGTCGTTTGTTTAACGTGCGGCACCTGCTCGTAGAGCCACATCCTCACGGCCCCCATGGGCGTGGGATTGGGATACGCCCAATCAGCGCGTACCGACCGAAGTCGGTACTACCAGTACGCCGCAGGATTGCAGGATCCCGCGGCAACCCACTGGTCGGGGCGAGCGACTATCCACGCTCTACCAGCTAAGCAGGCTGGCACCCGAGCTGTTGGGACGTAAGCTCACCCGTCGGACATCCAAGTTCGTAAACTCGGGTATCCTAGCCAGCATTTGGCTTAACCATTGCCACCACGATGGTCCTACCCGCGACCGGCGGGAGCAAGCTCCCTGGGCGACCGGTCCCCGTGGTACCAGTCTAGATCACTGGTCGGATCTTCGCAGCCGAAACTGCTCCCAGTTGGGTCTCCTGCAGACCCGGCACTGGTAAGCCGCATTCACACGTCTCACGCATTCCCACTCATTCTTCTCTGGAACACACATGCCGCAAACCTGCTCAGACTCTCATATTTTTCCTTTCGCTCCAGTACCTCGCTCACATCCACTCTACCATCCTCACTCACCCTGACTCCCCATTCGTCCAAGTTCCTGATGTCCTCATACATTTCACATTCAATCATCACATGCTTCCAATCCTCGCACTCAGCACAACACGCACAACTTTCAGTCTCAGACAATCCCCTTTTATGCAAGAACTCATTCAAACCGCCGTGGCCCGTCAGGATATAGCCGAGCCATAGGCTCGGCTCAAATCCCAGACAAACCTCGGCAAACCTCACATCCCGTATGAAGCCATGTGTCACTCGTCCCTTCGCACTGTTATCCCATTCATTCTGCCATCTTTCATACAACCTAGCATTCAACAGCTCCAAGCTCTCATCCACATCTCTCGTTCTTACATCCTCTTCGCTCATAATACCTTTTTCACCCAATCTCCAGCCATTCTTAATCCTTACAGTCATACCTCTTTTCACGCACTCCAGGTCCCACGGAAGACCACCCATCAATACCTGCATGGCCTCCGTGGAGACAGTTAAATTATCCATGGAGCGCGCGCGCCGCGGATAAACTAATTAATTTCAACGCGATGCAGCTAGCACTAAATTCCAATAGTGGTATTTTTTGAAAGTACGATGTCTGATAATTATTTTAATACTATAATCATGCGAGCAACTAATTCGTAGACGATCAGATGACGGAACTTAGTGCTCAGCGCCAATGGCTGGTCTAAGTTAATTATCGTAATTGTTTTACTGTTAGCAATGAACTCAGATTTGGGAAATATATGTTTTCGATCATTTTAGTAACGAATATATTCATGCAGCAAATTTTTTAAGTGTTTGTGTCGACCGCGACGGTACTGTGTTCAATATATAGTAGTATATTTAAATAAATGTTATAATCTGTCAATATTTTATCGTTATTTTAGAGCACTTAATTAGCACTTAATTAGCACTAAATTATAGTGTACTTGTCTTCTTTATAGGACCATTTTCTGATATGAGGGGTCCAGCTTTATGGCAAGCTGGACCCCCCATTTTTTACGCGATTTCCTGCTAAACGGTTCGAGCACCAA
This sequence comes from Temnothorax rugatulus, assembly GCA_035220575.1. Classification (NCBI taxonomy): domain Eukaryota; kingdom Metazoa; phylum Arthropoda; class Insecta; order Hymenoptera; family Formicidae; genus Temnothorax; species Temnothorax rugatulus. The sequence goes on from JASTWL010000554.1 coordinate 54,367, forward strand.
AATTCGGACTAGGGCACTTAATTAGCACCTGAATAGCACTAAATTTTTGACCTAGTGCGAACTTGATTTGCGCTGGTGGGGGGTCCAGCTTAATAGAGGTCCAGAACTCTTTAGAAATTGCTTCAATATACTTAGAACTATACGAAAAATATTTTATATAAGCCAGAACTCTGAGATTTCCTACAGCGTCTCACCCATATACCCGTAAATGCGTCTTTCTCGGGCGATAAAAATTATTTTAAAAATGAATAAATAATGCTTTTCGCCAGAACTCTTTAGAAAACGTTAGAACACGTTCAGAACTACACGAAAATTATAATAGAACTCACAGAACTGTCGAAATACGGCCAGCGTCTCACATATTTTCGATAAATTCCTGTGACTTTCGAGCGTTATTAATTTATTTAAAAATTATACAACATTGTTAGTACCGGGAACTCTTTAGAAAATGCTTCTGTATGCTCAGAACTACTCGAAAAATATTTTATATAACCGGAACTTCGAGATTTCGCACAACGTCTCATCGTTTTCCGTCATGATTACTTTTCGGTTAATATTAATTTTTTAAAATATAACACAAAGATTCTAAAGCTCGGAACTCTTTAGAAAATGCTTCAATATGCTCAGAACTACTAAAGAAATATTTTACATAAACCGGAACTCCGAGATTTCAACTGGCGTCTCAACTCGGTATACTCGTTACATTGTAATTTTTTTTAGTACCTTATAATTAATTTTTTTGCTTTTATATGGCAGAACTCTTTATAGAACTGTTATAGAACTGTAGATCTCGCAAAATCTGAAGAGATACAGTGGTGGAACTTGTGTAGGACAAAGTGAGACGCTGCGTGAACCTAGCGTCTCAGTTTGTACTGACGCGTTTTTTGAGACGCTAGCTTCACACACACTGTTAATTATAAATTGTGTAAAGTGATCTTAAAATTATCATAATATTCTCTATATATTACTTTTGCTTTTCTATTCTCTATCCTTTATATTCTTTTCTATTTTATTTATTCTTTTATATCTATCTTGTGTCTATCCTTTTAACTGTCCTTTATTCTATCTATTCTATCTATTTCTACCTATCTTCTATCCTATTTACATTAAATATTCATTCATTCATTCATTCATTCATTCATTCATTGGAAATGTAGAAGTTATTTTCTTTAATATTATATTAAAGAAAATAATCTTTTACATTTCCTACTGACGGAAGAGACCACCACCTTCTCGCGGTTTCCGTTGAGCAACAATGTGTACGTCGTCTATTAAAAAAAAATTTACTTAACAGAAATATTTGTTCCTTGCTTAATTATTTTTACTCGACATTTTTCTTGATTTTACCAAAAATCGGAAATTTTGTTATTTTAATCATTAATTCCAAATGAAAAGACGAACCATATTCAAATATGAAATCTTAAATAAGTACATTGTATGGAAATATCATGCGTTGGCTCAAATAAACCTTCAGCTTTATTTAAAAAATTATTTATTTTGTTGTAAAAATAATTTCTCTCTTTTATTTTATTACATATATTTTCTATTAGTAAAATAACAAATATATTATTATAATAATTTATCCACTAGCATGTAATAAAACCTTAATATAAATTCTTTGTTTACATTTTCTTGTACTAATTATAAATCATCTTTTTAAATTACTAACAGATGATTTTGTAAGAAAAAGACGTACACGTTGGCCAAGAGTGGATTTCATTTTCTTTTTCTATCCTTTATTTCCTTAATTTTAAGTTAATACTTTTTATATACACAAGAAACTATAATTTAATTAATTAATGATTTTAACTTTTAAATTGTAAAATCATTAAGCGATATGATAGTGTATCGCATCTGATCGCATCTAGTGTAGAAAGAGGCACGCGACAGTCAAGCGTAATACACGTATTTCGTCTGATGTGAAGCTGACGACGCGCGACGCGCCGGTTCAAGAGAGAAAGAGAAAGAGCATAGCATGTTTGCTCTCTCTAGCTGACCGAGGCTGGCCGAGCGACGAGCGCACATGTACACGGGGCGCTTGGCTTGTGTGCGTCAGCGTCACGTGACGCGATCCTATCCCCTCCACAGCCACGGCTATGTTGCAGGCGTTGCAGCCGTCTCAAACCTGGGATCACTGTCTAGCAGCACATTGGCACTCTCTTCCCACGTACTCGTTGTCCTGTCACCCACTTTCATAGCACTCAGTCTGTCTCGTCCGTACTTACCCATACACACTTTGTACACATCACCCCATGGATCCCGATTTCCCTTGTCACTCACGAACTGTCTCCAGTTCTCCTCTTTCACTCTCCATATCGCTCTCTTGTACTCTCTAAGAGCACGTTTGTACACATTCAGACATCCTTCCACTCGACTTCGATCTCTCCCTCTCATTCGCTGGTAGGCACGCCTACACTTCCTCACATCCTTCTTCATGCGCTCAAGCTCATCCGTCCACCACACAAGCTTCCTCGCAATCCCACACACTCGCCTTTTCTTTCTATTGTCATTCGCCCTCAGGATCCATGACGTGACACGCTCCGCCAAGCTCTCCGCGTCCCAGTCATCCATCACATTCACAGCATCCTCCGACGCATACTCCACTAGATCGCTCATGTAACCCTCCCAGTCCACGTCTTTACACACCCATCTACGCATACCATCCGCTCAGCATTCTCACCATAGGTCATACGTATTAGCAACACATTATGGTCGCTGATACCCCAATCGCTCTTGACTCCCCATTCAAACTGGCACCCCCCAAGCGCATCGTTTACGAGAGTCACATCAATGTCGCTTTCCCCATTGGGTCCGCTAAACGTGTAACTCTCGCTCGGCTCATTCAACACAATCATACCGTTCGTAACAATCCATTCCTCAAGCATTCTGCCACGCATTTCACTTTCTCTACTGCCGCCCCTACCCTTACTGTACCATAAAGGAGAGACGGCATTCGCATCCATACCCACCAGCACGCGCTTTCCTCTGGTTGCCATTCGCACCCTGTCCATGTACGCCAGGTACGGCTCGATGTCCTCACCGAACCGGCAATACACGGACACCACATACATTTCGCCGAAGTCTCCCTTCAGCCATACACACACGCCATACTCATCCGAGCACTCCCTTACACACAACACATCAAAACTGGGATCATTCACCACCACTGCTGCTTTGACATACTCGCTCTCACTCACAATCACATCCATCCGTAGCGGGAGTCCAACTACTCTTCCATCCTTCACACACGGTTCCTGCAGCAGTGCCACACTCACTCGACGTTCACACAACATTTCACCTAGGTCACATATAACCGCATACGCTCTTTGACAGTTATACTGCACCACATTCATACTCGAGACACCCTGCGAGTCCTGCCTAGCCATTGTCGACAGTGCCAGCGTGCCTCTCCCTTGCTATCGCGTATGAGGGACACCCCCTATCGTCCACCGCGTGGTTAGCCGGTCTCCCCCGCTTCTTACAAACAGCACACACCTTCGGCCCAGCTGTATTTGGGCACTTATCCCGCCGATGCCCCCCCCCCCTGACCACAGTGGGAGCATACCTCCTCCGTTGCCCTACAGTGCCTCGCAACGTGGCCTAAGTCGAGGCACCTAAAGCACCTGGTTGGTGCTGTAAATTCGGCGACCCTACAACTTCGCCAACCCACATATACTCTAGATGCTTTCACGAACCTCCCTCGCATATCGGGTGTCACCTCCAATACCCAGTTACACGTTTCCTCGTTCCCTTTACCCAGCCTGAATCTAAAAACGCATTCTTCGTCGAAGACCTTAGCTTCTACTCCATGCACGAGTTCTAGGTTTTGTCTTGCTATGGCACGTCTGACACCATCGACTTCCATATCACTAGGCACATCGTACAAGATTATACGAGGCCTCCTAGCAGCCGGACGGGCCACCGTAAGGCCCTTTTCCCTGATTGCCTGATTGGCAACTATTTTGTCCGCATCCGCCTTTGAATGCGCCTGTATCATCACCCTACCATCTCTGGCTTTTCTTACGTTTCTGACCCTTATGTTTGACGCTACTGGATCTATTGCCTTCAGTAGCGTCCTTTTAATCTCCTCTACCGACCTAACCTTGTCCGCACCGCACGCCACAACAACCGAGCAGTCCCTATCACGCGGTCCGTCCCCCATCTTGGTTGCCGGTGCCGTAACCACTCCCGGACCGGTTTTATGACCAGGTAACATCTCCTGCCTACCACCTACGGGCAGCGAGTCTGAGGAGGATGACGTTTTTGTGGGTGGCAATGCAGCGACTCGAGAGGAGTTGGCTGCTAACACGATACACGGTGTCAGATTGAAGTTAGACAAAATTCTCTCTGACCCGAGTGCTAAGTTTACGAAGTCGGCGGGACAAAAGATAGCGGCATTGTTTAGCGAGGCTAGCAAATTAGTTATGCAGCTAGGTTGCGACAATTCTTTCCTAAGGGGCCGTCTGGCGGAAAGGGTGGAGGCGAATCGCCCACCACCGGTGGCACAACCGCCTTCGCAAGAGTTACAGGTGGCGGTTGTGCCACCGGTGGTGGGCGATTCGCCTCCACCCTTTCCGCCAGACGGCCCCTTAGGAAAGAATTGTCGCAACCTAGCTGCATAACTAATTTGCTAGCCTCGCTAAACAATGCCGCTATCTTTTGTCCCGCCGACTTCGTAAACTTAGCACTCGGGTCAGAGAGAATTTTGTCTAACTTCAATCTGACACCGTGTATCGTGTTAGCAGCCAACTCCTCTCGAGTCGCTGCATTGCCACCCACAAAAACGTCATCCTCCTCAGACTCGCTGCCCGTAACGGCCTCGTTTTCGTCGCCCAGCAAGAACAGGGCCGAGTTCGCCCGCTGCTTATCGGCCTCTCGGGCCATAGCCCCTCCCACTGCTCCATTCGACTCACTCTGCGCGTTCCTTATGGGAGTCTGGGAGCCAGGTGGGGTCCTAGCCAGCAACCCACTACGCGGGAACGTACGATCGTGTGGGTTACCCACCGTCTCGCTCTCTTCGTCCGTCGGTACCGTCTTCGTCTCGTCCAGCGCCTGTTTTGTCGCCCACTTTTTCAACACTTCCTGAGAGGGCGGCTTCTCCGAGCCCTTCTGGATCTTTTTTTTATTTGCCACTGTCACCGCTTTCGTGATCGACTTCTGCCCATCGTTTGCATTTGTCGTCACCGTTTTCGTCGCAGTCTTTTGCCCGTCTGTCTTGTCCGTATCCGAGTTAGCCGTTTCCGTTTTCGTCGCCTTTTTGTCAACCTGTTTTTGACCGTCCGGGTTTTGGGGGTTTTTAACTGTCTTCATAATGCATTGATTTAATAGTTACGACGGTTCGGCCATCATGGCAGCCCATACGCGTATGGGCATCTATCCCCGCCGTTTCAAAGCCCTAGTTAAACTGCATGAAAGCTGAGAAGCAGCTTGTCGGGTGATCAACCCTATTCATGCAGACGTGACTATATAAAAAGGTTATGTAATTTGATGCTAAAGGTTTAACGTCACCCCTACTGATTGAGCACGTATGCTCCGAGACACCGCCCACTCAAAGTTCGGGCTAGACGTTGCCAGTGTATCTTCCCACTAGCAGGATATGAGGAAATAGTGATCAGCTAATCCTCCTCACATGCGCCCGGGGGGGCCGACTTCAACTCCCGAATAGGCTCCGCCCGGACACGGACAGCGGTTCTTCCACATTAAACGTGCGGTTTCACATGGACTTTACTGGCGCTAGGCCAGACCTTACCATTTATTACGCCGCAGAGGTCAGGTACTAACATGTCCGCATCCTACGGTCGTGGGGCTACTACTCCCCACTTGGTTAGTCTTCGAGAAATATCCATCGACACCCGACCGCATCTCTAGCACCCGACGGTTACAACTACGAACACGCAAACAAACATAGACACGCACACACTCACACACCCCCCAGAACCCCCGCACCCCCTCCGGAAGGAGCCGGTAGCAGCCCGAGGGCCCGCGGGCCGGGGGAAGCCCGCGTATCGCCTTAACTCCGTTAGCCTACGACGGCCAAGGCCAAGACTAAGGCCAAGCCCGAGCCAAATCATAGTTTATGGTGGGAACCACGATGGAGGTGGAGTTCGGCTTGACTGTGATAGGCTAAGTGCTGCGGCACAGCATGTATTGCGCTTCAACAGTCCCGTAGATCATGACTTTGTACGACCCGAAAAAGATCGCCGGCCTCAAAAGATCGGCGCCGCGTGTTGCTTAAGATGGTGTTCAGCAACCAAACTTAAAGTTTTCCGCGTGTTGCTTCCGGCGGCGAGTAGCTCAGCGGCGTGTTGCTTTGCGGGCACTCACGCGGCGTGTTGCTTCCGCCGACGGCAGAGACGCCGCCGACAGCAACACCCACGAGAAACCAAGCTCGCTCGCAGCGCGTCACTCCGAGTCCGACGACTCATGATGCCAAGTTCTTCGCGGCGTGTTGCTTTCCAAACGCAACCAAACTTCGAATTTGACGACTCATAATACTAAAGTTTTCCGCGGCGTGTTGCTTTTAAAAAGTATGTCGGGGGTTGTCACCCACCGTTTTATCAACACCATGATGGTGTTGTGACGCCCTACTCCCCCGCCGTGCGTGGCACAGCAGGAAAGCAGAACGCCCTTGGACCGCCTCTCACTCGCAACACTGTCGGGACGGGCCAGCTAGCTCTCCGGGTGTGCCACGTCTCAAAAAGAGACACCCAGAGGCTCCACTGAGCCCTTTTACCCCATTTCGGGATCACCAGACAGATATGCGAGCGCGCCTAGAGGACGGCCCGTGAATCACGAGCTGACCGGCATGATCGGGTCACAGGCGAGTGACTCCGACCATAAACCGTCGCCCGAGAGTTATCCCTGTAGCAGCAACACGCCGCATTTCTCTACTACACTCAGCACGTGGGCGCCGAAGCGCTTTGCCACTGTGAGCACTGTTCCCTGTAAGTGCTATTCCCGTAAGTCACGTCTACTCCCACCAGAAGATAGGGACAGTGGGAATCTCGTTAATCTATTCATGCGCGTCACCAATTAGATGACGAGGCATTTGGCTATTTGTATCGCGCCATTCATTGGCGCGTCTTACCGCTTAGAGTCAGTACGGTTCCTGCTAACAACGGGACCTGGCCGAGCGATCCTGCAGGGCATACTGGATCGCCCATCTGCGCAACAGGTTACCCCAACAATGAGGATACGAGATCCAGCATAGCTTTCGTCCAATTGGCCACCCTCCTATCCGTCCAGCTAGTCACGGCCCCTGAGAGTCCAACTCCTATTCGGCGGGGCACCGGTACTAGATGGTCGGTTCCGGTGGGGCGGTCCCCGCCGCCCTCAGTACTCGTGTCGAGCATAGCTCACGTGTGACGAGTCGCCGCCGTGAGTGTCACCACCCACTACCATGTGTCGCATCAGCTAATCGTTTGACAGGTATAAGGTACATGGTGGCCCTAAATACCTATTGTGCCCTGACGGGAATTTATGCCCGATAGCACTGGCCATAGCCAGCCGAGAGCCCAGGGTGTGCACTCGTATCGCCTGAACTCCGTCCGCTACCCGGCAAGCCGGGTACCCGGCGAGCACCAACTTGGAGGTGGGGCAGACTTGAGGCTGTAAGATCTTACGCCTCCTTGCGAACGAGCAACCATGACCCCCCCAAGGCCGGCGGCCACAGTCAATCGTTAAAAAGGCTTCCCGCGGAAACGGTAGTACTCCCCGTTCCTTAAGAGAGTCATAGTTACTCCCGCCGTTTACCCGCGCTTGCTTGAATTTCTTCACGTTGACATTCAGAGCACTGGGCAGAAATCACAATACACACAAACATTCTCCATTTTGCCAATCACCACTTTCGGATGTTTGTGGTAATTTTCCTTTGGATTATAGGCAAATGCTGCGCGTTTTAAATCTTGCCATGCAAAACCTCTTGTGTATGCCCTTAATCTAAGACCAGCAAGTCTTTCTTAAGTTTGCTCGTGCGTCTCATTTGTCCTGTAGGTAGCGGTCCTTGTTCTTTGATAGGCAAATCTTTCTTGAGTTTGCTCGTGAGTCTCATTTGTCCTGTAAGTAGCGGTCCTTGTTCTTAGACAGGCAAGTCTTTCTTCAGTTTGCTCAAACGTCTTTTTTGCCCTTAAATTTAAGAACCTTTTTCTGATTCCGGCTATTCTGGCCTTTGTTTGTAAAGATGTCTCATTTTCACTCTCGATCCTTTTTCGTTTCGCATCAGTAGAAATTTTTCCAATTAAACTTCTTTTTTTAGGAGGCATCTTAATATCTAAATTATAAACCTAACTGAAATAAGAAATGTAACCTAACGAAAATAAGAAATGTAATATCTACAATGCTTAATACTTTCTAGAAAACAATTTTCAATTGTTGTATCAAAACGATCAGCATTGCGTAGAAAGGAAAGATATCAGGCACAAAATTATAAACTTAACTGAAAAGTAAGAAATGTAGTAATTTCTAGAAAAAAATTTTCAATCTGTCAAACATATTTTAATTCAAGATATATACCCAGGAAAAAAAGGTCATATATGCACTCATGCGGATTTCTACACGCTGACTGAAGAAACTTATCTCGTCCAGAAGGCGGCGTTTCTCGATCTGATGGCCAATCTTCAACACACTGCTCGTGAGCAACCTGGGATCTCGGCAGCCAGGCCGACGGAAGGCACGATGCGCAAGACGCTGCCACGTATTCAACTGCCGCAGTTCTCCGGCGTTTACGAAGATTGGCCAGCATTCAGAGATCTGTTCCATTCCATGGTGGATAAGGATTCATCATTGGAGAATGTGGAAAGATTCCATTATCTCAAGACAAGCTTAAAAGGAGAAGCAAGCCTGCTTCTCCGCAACTTGCCGACCACGGCCGAAAGCTACACTCGGGCGTGGAAAATGCTGACGGAGCACTACGCAAACACACGATTGCTGGTACGCTCCTGTTTCACTGCCTTCATTTCATTGCCGAAGATGAAGGGGGAATCAGTGAACGATTTGCGGAAGATATTCCACGGGATGCTGCACACTATGGGCTCCCTGGAATGCATCGGACGACCGGTCACGAGCTGCAGTGACCTGTTCGTCCATCTCATCGTCGAATTGCTCGACACCCGCTCGCGGCGCGAGTGGGAAACTGCTGTTAGTGGAACCACGGATCCACCGTCGCTTGACACTCTAAAGGAATTTTTGGAGTGCCGAGTTCGAACGCTGGAAGCGCTCCAACCGGAGAAGGCGGATCAAAGCTCGACTACAAAAAGGGACTCAAGGGGAACGACGTCTCGCGCCGCACATTCGCTCGTCGCATCTCGCAAGTCCAAGAGCACTGATCAATGCTCGTTCTGCCAAATCCTTTTTCAGGGAGCACTTCCTGGCAATCTGCGAAAAGTTTTGCGGTAAAACTCCCTCGGAAAAAAGGGAATTCATCACTCAGCACAAATTGTGCATGAATTGCTTCGGCAAGCACGCCGTGGCCGACTGCAATTCAAAGCGGAATTGCACCGCTTGTCAAGAACGCCACCACATCGCAATCCACGACGCCTGTTCGAAGGCCGTCAAGGCTATCACTGCGGCCTCCACATCACTCCACGCTGGTCGATCGGAAGGTCACTCAACCGGCGTGTTACTTGCCACCGCACAAATCTTCGTGAATGATCGTCACGATCAACGCGTCGCAACACGCGCGTTGATTGACCCAGGATCGGAAGTCTCGCTCGTGACCGAGGCATTGGTGCAACGGCTGCGACTTCCACGGCTGCCGGCGTCCACGGTCATTCTCGGAGTAGGCGGCAAACAAACAGGGACTGCTCGCGGTCGCGTCTCGCTCACCATGTCGTCGAGAGTCACAGACTTCACGACCACGATATCCGCCTTAGTGCTCTCACGAATCACGAAGTACGAGGCACGAGCAGGAGCCTCGCGCTCTCGATGGAAGCACCTGGAGGGCATCCCACTCGCAGATCCAGACCTTCAAGCGTCGGGATCGATAGCGCTCCTGCTCGGCGCGGATATTTACGCCTCCATCATCGAAGAAGGCATTCGGAAAGGAGGCGCTGGTGCCCCAATGGCACAGAAAACGTCGCTGGGCTGGCTGGTGTCAGGCGTAACTGACTCCCCACCAGGCAATACAGTTGCATCCCTGCAATGCTCGGTCGACGACGAATTGTCAAATTTGGTTCGGCAATTTTGGGAGCAAGAGGAGCCGGCGCGCTCCCCGCTGCCTCTCACCGCCGAAGAACAGGCGTGTGAGGACCACTTCGTCCGCACGCACTCACGACTGCCTGACGGGCGCTACATGGTGCGCCTTCCGTTCAAGGACGCACCGCCCGACTTATCAGGAACACGAAGAATCGCAATGCGTGTTCTCCAAAGCATGGAGCGCAAAACCAGCCAAGATCCTGAATTATACAAACTGTATTCCGAATTCATGGGAGAATACGAGGAACTTGGGCACATGATTCGGGTGACACCCTCGGCAGATGATCATGACGAAGCGCAAAGGTGCTACCTTCCACACCACGGGGTTCTCAAGACGACGAACGACTCCGTCAAAATACGTGTGGTATTCAACGGATCCGCACGACTGGGCTCGGGTGACTCGTTGAATGGTCACCTTCTCACCGGGCTAAATCTGCTGCCTGCACTAATGGATGTGCTATTGAGATGGAGACGGTATCGCTACGTAATAATAGCAGATATTCAGAAAATGTATCGCCAGATCTCCATGCATCCGAACGATCGAACGTATCAACGGATACTCTGGCGACTGAAGGACACTCTCGAAGTATTGGAGCAGCTACTCACGACAATCACCTACGGGCTAGCGAGCTCGCCCTTTCAAGCAATACGAACGATGCGACAACTCGCCAAGGACGAACGGCATGCCTTTCCGCGGGCAGCCACCATTTTAGAGGAGGAAACCTACGTCGATGACGTGCTCTCTGGGGCCGACACCGAGGATGAGGCCAAGGAACTCGTTCACGTGCTAACGGAATTGTGCATCTCAGGAGGCTTTCCACTGCGAAAGTGGGCAGCCAATAAAGCCACAATTCTTGAAGACGTGCCGCCAGAGCACCGACAAGTGAAGGACTTCGAATTGTGGGATCAGAACGCCAGTCACGCCACGCTGGGCGTGCAATGGCATCCACAGGATGACACCTTTGGCTTCAAGGTCCGAGCGGTAAAAACCACGAGCACCACAAAGCGAACAGTGCTCTCGCACACAGCTCGACTGTTCGACCCGCTCGGCTGGCTTGCCCCAGTGATAATTCTAGTCAAAATCCTCATCCAGTCGGCATGGCTGCAGCATCTCGAATGGGACGAGCCTCTCCCTCCACGAGATCAACAAGAATGGCAACGTCTGCTGCAGGAGTTACCAATGGTAGAAACGAAACGGATCCCGAGATGGCTGCACACAAATAGCACCAGTTCACGCCTGGAAATCCACGGCTTCGCAGACGCGTCAGAGAGAGCGTATCCTGCAGTCGTCTACCTTAAGACGGGCACCAATGGCGGGCGGAGCACGGTCACGTTACTCCTCGCCAAAAGCAATGTCGCGCCCGTTAAACGCGTCACCCTAGCGCGGCTAGAACTTAACGCCGCGGCCCTGCTTACAAAATTAGCCACGAGAGCTCGGGACACGCTAAAACTTGTGGCAACTGAAATACACTTATACTCCGACTCCGAGGTGACGCTGGCATGGATCCGCGGGCACCCGTCAAGGTGGACCACGTACGTCGCCAACCGGGTGGCGGAGATCCAACAAGCACTGCCGGACGCAGTATGGCATCACGTGCCTGGCCGGGACAACCCCGCTGACTGCGCTTCACGCGGAATGCAACCCAGTGAGCTGGTGAAATTCAAGCTATGGTGGCAGCGGCCATCGTGGCTGACCGAGGACTTTCCCACACTACGGGCCCCGGCACGCTTGGCGGAGGGCGAGATTCCAGAACGGCGCACACACTCTCACGCTGTGGCCGTTGAGACGACATAATCGGAAATACTACTCCGATTCTCAGCACTGCACCGTCTGCTGCGCGTCTCCGCTTGGTGCCGACGCTGGCTTCGGGCGATCCGAGCGCGAGAAAAATCTGAGTCAGGTGACTCCTTGACGCCACTGGAATTGGAGGATGCCTTGAGAACGATTCGAGAAGTGCAGGTCACCTGGTTCTCTGAGGAACTCAAAGCTCTTGACCGAGGCACACAACTTCCTAGACGGAGTAGACTGCTGCGCCTCAACCCGTTCCTCGACCACGGCAAAGTTCTGAGGGTGGGTGGTCGATTGAAACACGCGATCCTGAGCAACGACGAGAGGCATCCAGCCATTCTGCCTCGAGATTCCTGGCTCGCGACGCTGATCATCAACGCCCACCATAGACGGACGCTTCACGGAGGCGTCCAACTAACTCTCGCCTCTCTCCGGCAGAGATTCTGGATCCCGGGGGGAAGAGCGCGAGTACGACAGTGCATCCACCAATGCATCACGTGCGTGCGATGGCGGGCGGCAAGCCCACAACAGATGATGGCGAACCTGCCGCCACCGAGAGTGACCATCTCGAGGGCCTTCACACACACACACACAGGCGTGGACTACGCAGGGTCGATTGCGCTGCGCACTACCAAAGAACGAGGACACAAGGCCTACAAAGGATTCCTCGCCATTTTCGTGTGCATGAGCACGAAAGCAGTGCACCTCGAGGTCGTATCAGATCTCTCCACAGACGCTTTTCTGGCCGCCTTTCGACGCTTCACTTTAAGACGAGGCCTCTGCGAGGCCCTTTACAGTGACCGAGGAACAAACTTTGTGGGTGCCGTCTCGGAGCTGCGGAGGTTCTTCAGGGCCTCAATCCAGGACAATCCACAGTGGACAAACCTCTTAGCAAGCGACGGAGTGAAATGGAAATTCAATCCACCATCGGCACCGCATATGGGCGGTCTGTGGAAGGCAGCTGTAAAGTCGGTGAAACATCACCTTCGAAGGGTCATCGGCAACTCCACGCTGACATTCGAGGAAATGGCCACCCCACTGTCACAGATTGAGGCATGCCTCAACTCTCGGCCCCTCCAGGCGTTGAGCGACGACCTAGAGGACGTAGCAGCATTGACGCCAGGCCATTTTTTGATTGGGACTGCACTCACTGCAGTTCCGGAGCCATCACTGTCTCAGGCTCCCACGAGTCATCTCACCCGTTGGCAACATTTACAACAAATGAGAGATTATTTCTGGGAGCGACGGAACCACGAATATCTTCACACGCTTCACGAACGCTCGAAGTGGTGGACGAAGAAGAGCACCATCAAACAGGGTGACCTGTGCCTCATCCGCAATGAGACCACACCACCGTGCCAGTGGCCCTTGGCCCGAATCACCGAGGTGCATCCCGGCGACGACGGACAGGTGCGGATCGTGACAGCACAAACAGCCACCACGACCCTCACCCGTCCAGTGACCAAAATCATCCCGCTTCCAACGACGAGCGACCAGGCCAAGGAAACATTGTCCTAGGGCCAGATGAGGCGGGCGGGATGTTCGGGAAAGCCGAACCTACACCGAGCGCCCTTGACAAATGCGCGCCCGGCCACCACGCGCTTATCAGGCGCCGCGGTCCGCCGCTGAGCGTCGCCGGCGTATTTACATTTACTCGCACTCAAAATACGACCAGGAAGCAATATAAGGCGGGCCGTGCAACGATCCTATATCGACTCCTTTCGCTGCACTCCACGCACTGTTGAGGATAGCGTCGAGTTGATCAAAATTATAACTAGCGTCGAGAGACTTCTCCTCCGCCTTTATCTAAGCGTCGAGCGACTTCTCCTCCGCCTTTATCTAAGCGTCGAGCGACTTCTCCTCCGCCTTTATCTAAAGCGTCGAGCGACTTCTCCTCCGCCTTCATCTAAAGCGTCGAGCGACTTCTCCTCCGCCCTTATCTAAGCGTCGAGCGACTTTTTCCTCCGCCCTTTTTGTTAAACGTCGAGCGACTTTTCCTCCGCTGATTTACAGCATCATTGGCCACAGTGGACACCGCAGCTCCCTCAAAACCGGAGGCCCAATCTGGCCCCGGTTCTCTCGAAGTGGAGGCGCCAGGCGACTCCACTCCGACTAACCAAAGGAGACGACGGTGCAGGACGAGGACACGGGATCAGAGGCGGACAAAGTCCGTGCCCCTTCCATGCCAGCCAGTGCCACGAGGGTGGCACGTGAAGAGGCCAGGGCCTACTAGAGTGCCCCCTCCACTCCGGCCAAAGCCGCAGGGGCGGCACAAGGAACGACCAGGGCCCTCCGAGACGCCCGCTCTAGTCACATTAGGGCCACAGGAGCGACTCGAGACCCGAAGGGACCCGGGCATTACGTTGTTTCCCTGGAAGCTTATCCCGTTAGAGCTCCAGGAAATACGCCTTACCAGGCCCGCCGGAGTGCCACTCTCCAAGCAAGATTGCCGACAATCTCGGCCTCCAGTGCTTCATCTCGCGACACTACGGAGAACAAGGGCTACTGGCACGCAAACTGTGGCCCCATGGTCGCCAGTGGACCCACCTGATCAGCCCACCGACAGGCCTCCGCTCACACCGGGCTCGAAGCTGGACCACAACAACAACGAAGAGCCCTTTAAGCCCCTTGTACATAAAGCCGTCCGAAAACTAAAACTCTAAGTCCGCATACATTTTGAATAGGCGCTCTCCGCGCCGCCCAAGAGAATACGAACATAATGTACACGTGAAAGTTACAGAATATATTGTTGATTTTGACCTAAATCTGTCTCGATGACTTACCGCCCCTCCTGATCCTATTGCGACTCCACTACATCGAACACTTTCTTTCATAAACATATCTTGTATATATGTGTATATGTATATACGTATAAACATATAAACATACTTTTTATATAAAAAAAATATTTTATATAAACATAAGACATGAAACATGAAACATAAAACTACTTTTTTAAATTTAAATATTTTATATTAAAAATGTATGTTTTTCTGTAAAAACGCTATTAACATGGTATTAAAAATTATATATTTAAACTTATACAAGAAATTATTGATTAGCAAATATAACTAATCGATTATGAAAACTTCTTATTCTTTTATATCTGTTACACTGTTTTTAGCTTCGTGGTATAATCCTATGTTAAAATATTTATGCAAAACCTGATGTACTAATTCAGATTTATGAGTATCAAGAACACATGTTATTTGGATAAAATCATCTAAATGACTAAAGATATCATTAGGTAACAAACGTTTTGCGCTATATATAAGGCTATTCATTAAATTTTTAACTGTAAATAGATTTTTATGTTGCCTAAGAACACGCTCAGCAACTTTACAAATTTTAATAACTGAATCACTAGGAAATAATAATCCTCCCCTATTTTTTATTCTTATTAATAAAGATTTGGTTACCTTAGTCTCTAAACTTTGGCGACACATGTCACATTTAATTTTATCCTTAATACTTTTAACCACAACTCCAGCTATGTAAGTTACAACTTCTGAATTGTATTCATTCCAGCACCAACTATTTGAAGACTCATAAGCGTAATCAGACAATGTCAAAATGTTATCAACTAATATATAATTCATCCGCATTGTTTGTTTCTATTTCAGGTTTAAGAATGTGAGTTTCATCTTGGACGGTACAATTTCCTTCTTCTGGTACTATTGCATGAACATGGGTCATCAATTTCTTATATGATGACCTTTTGAATTAGAGACAAGTCGGATTATTATTAAATCCTCCCATTCTTTTTATACTTGAAAAAAATGTCTTTATGTAATCCTGAGACATTTTATATGTTAGTAAATATGTAATAAGTTTTCTTGTAAATAAATACTTTGCTACATGTAACGCGCTATTCATGCCTACAATAAAACCCCCAAAACCGACTCTTTTTTTACTTTGCAAAATACGTTCACCAGTCTTTTTATCGACTATTTGTAATGACTGAATATAGTTAGTGTAATCTATAATTTTTTTTTCATCATTTGCAAGTTTTCAAGAGTTATGCACTCCTCTGTTTTATTTTACCCAAATTTTCTCCTGCTGTTCAGTAAATCAAAAATATTATTAAAATTTTGACAAAATCGTGCTGTAGCTAATGCTTCCAAAAATTCAAGGTATATACGACTTAAAAAGATTAATGCATTGGCTACTCTTGTACTTAAAACCTGTGCTGCTAGTTTAACTTTCATTTTTTCATTATGGAAATTAATGTGTCTTCTACTGATTTTTGTCCTAGGATAAACTTTTTCCTTCTCTTGCAAGTCTACAAGCATTACTAAATATTTCCAAAGAACAAATCTACCTTTGTCATCAATAATATCACAATTACTAAACGTATTTCTGACTAGCTTTAACATATGACAAGCATCAGGTACAACGTGTATGGGTTCTTTCGAAATAGGATGTAGAAATGTTGTTTTATTAAAATCTTCCTTGGCCTTACTCCCAAGATTTTCTATCATTGATAAATTAGAAGCAGCACCGTCGAAAGTGATCGATCTTATATTTTTTATGCCATTTTCACTTAAGGGGGGAAACCACAGTAAAATTTTGAAAAAATCGAAAAATTTTTTTTTCGCTTATAAGGTGCTTTAGGGTCTTAAGAATAATATTCCAAAAGATGGAGTGCCGCAAAAATGTGTAAATACCCTAATTTTCCATTCTGTGGCAACGCCTCTCAGGTATGCTCCGAGCGCCTTCTGTGATTCCGGCGCGCGCTGTAATTTATAAGTACGGGAGCAGGTATAATGGCAGTCGATGGAGAAGGAATAGCCTTCTACTATAGAATACTATAGAATTTCTCCGAAAATTCTATAGTACTTAAGAATGCCTATAGGTGTCACCATGTCCAATATACATTCAAAGAACACGTGTGTAACGTTAGTAGACCGGATCTCGATCGTTGAAACGGACGCTTTTTTGCTTCGCTGCGCTTCGCCTCGTGTATACGTTCCATAATATTCGAATAATAGTGAAAATAAGCAGTGATTATTGAAAACTATGAGTGACAGAAGGAGTTGTCGTGAAAAGAAAGGTGCAAAAGGTTTTGATTCGTACGAAAAAAGACCGACAAAGAAAAACAAGCGACCGTTGAATCGCTATGAAATAGAAAAGCCGGAGGATTTAGACGTCAGCGCATCGGCGAAGAAATTGAAAGGGCGTGATGTTACCGACATTGAAGTGGATCCTACGTTTGGCTATAACATCGTAAATTTTGTAGCAGTTTTTGCTGCCATTTCCAATGTCGTCGTGTGTAAAGTGTGTCACTCTGAAGTGAGTTTCACAGAAAGCAGTAAACGAGGATTAGGATTTAAAATTGTTGTATCCTGTAAGAATTGTGACAAAACAGAAATACCGAGTTGCCCATATGTCAAGAATGCCTACGAAATTAATCGCAGAATTATTCTTGCCATGCGATTGCTTGGTGTTGGTTTGCAAGGCATACGAAAATTTTGTGCATTTATGGAACTGCCCCGCCCGGTCTATCAATCGGTTTATGACACGATCGTTCAAAATATTTCTAATGCAACAAAAATCGTTTCCGAGAAGAGTCTGTCAAATGCAGCGAAAGAAGAAAAAAGACTTTCTGTCGAGAATGGAGAAAAAAACGGAATCACGGTGTCGGGCGATGGATCATGGCGAAAACGCGGCTTTTCATCTCTGTATGGTTTCGTTTCACTTATCGGTTGGCACACTGGTACAGTTATCGATGTCTTAGTGAAATCAAAATACTGCAAATCATGCGAATTTTGGGCGAAAAAAGAACACACCGACGAATACAAGGAATGGGCAGAAAATCATGTGGACAATTGCGAAGCAAATCACGAGGGATCAGCTGGAAAAATGGAGGTCGATGCTGTCATTGAAATGTTCCAGCGCTCTGAAGCATTGCATGATGTGCAGTATGTAAGTTATGTAGGCGATGGAGACTCGAAAACCTTCAAAGGTGTCACAGATGCTGAACCGTACGAAAACGTGACGATAACTAAAAAGGAATGCGTAGATCACGTACAAAAACGCATGGGCACCCACCTCCGTAATTTGAAGAAACGCACAAAAGGCTTGGGAGGAAAAGGGAAATTGACAGGCAAACTGATCGACGAACTGTCAATATATTTCGAGTTAGCTATTCGTAGAAATTGCGAATCAGTCGAAAAAATGAAGACAGCTATATGGGCCACATTACTTCACAAAATATCTACGGATAACCATCCCCAACACGGCAATTGCCCGACTGGAGAAAATTCATGGTGCTCGTGGCAAAGGGCGAAATCTTCTAACACTTTGGCTACCTATACGCACAAACCACCAATGTCTGATGTAGTTTATGAAGCAATTAAGCCAGTTTACGAACAACTCACTGCGGATGATCTTCTCACTCGCTGCATCGGCGGTTTCACACAAAACAGTAATGAAAGTTTGAATTCGACAGTGTGGGCGATGGCTCCAAAAACTTTGAATTTAGGCAAAAAAATTATCGATATTGCTGTGAACATAGCTTCGTGCGTTTTTAATGACGGGTTATTGTCCATTTTACACATAACCGAAGTCATGGGGATGAAAATCGGCCCGAAAAGTTATGAGCTGTGTATGGAATTAGATGAAAAGCGAATACAGAAGGCGGAGCGATCCATGACAGAGGGCGCAAAACAGGCCAGAATCGACCAGATGTCAATTCGAAAGGCCAAACATCAACAGGAAATTGACGAAGAAGGCCAATTGTATGGTGCAGGCATCGCCGATTAGAGGTATATAAAAATATTATATGATTTTACAGTACTTAAAACTTTAAACGCGTTTTTCTCGAAACCACTTTTTTTTAACTGGGCGGACACATAACTCGAATAAATTTTTACCGATCGGTTTGAAATTTTCACAGTATATTCAGAATACCTTTCTCTATGGAACTGCGTAGGGTTTTTTTTTATATTATATGGTTTTTTTTATCAACAATTTTATGGCGTTTTTTTTTTGTTACATTTGCAAGTTTTTCTTAAAACGTGCGCCATTTTGCGAAAAATTAACATATCGAAAAAATCCTACGCAGTTCCATACCCATTTATATATAGAACCTAAAAAACTTTCATTTTTTGTTCCAGGTCAAAAATTACGGACTGTAGATGTCCGCCCATGGGCCCTCCTGTAAAAATAGGCGCCACAGGACAAGTGCTGCACAGCCGCCATTTTGTAATAAAAATGCGTCAAAAAATTTTAAATTGTAGTTCGTTTATGATATTATACTGCTCATTTTACAGATTTTTGATTCATCATTTCATTGACCCAAAAAAATTCCCGAAAATAGCCTTACTTTTTCGTGCTCTACTGTGGTTTCCCCCCTTAAAATTATTAAATTATTTGTGATAATATTCGCTCTTTCTTCAGCATTCAAGCTTCTAATAAAATAATAAGATATTGGCGTTTTAAAGTGACCGTTTAAAGCTACGAGGATTACAACCAAAGTATACGTGGCTTCTCTGTCATCATCAATATCATTAAAATTTATCCCAACATCCACATGGCCATAAGATTTCCAACTATCCCATTCAACACATTTTTTAATGGACATCTCATCTACTTCCAAACTGTAGAATTTTACCACTTTTTTCGTTTTTGTCTATTACACTTTTAATTGACTTCAATATTTGCATAGTAATTCCAGGATTAAAATCAATTGTACTGAACCATTTTCTTATAGTTCTTGGATGAGGTAATCTATTTTGAAATGTTTGCCTCACATAATTATAAGCTGCATTTGAATGAAATAATAACGTGGCAGCAAATTGTCTTGTATAGCTTCTTGATATTTTGTAACGCGGTCTTTACTCAGAACATTTTTCATAATTTCTACAGCTGGAATATTTATTGTAGCCTAAACAAAAAATTTTGAAAACAAACAAATTGTTTAGGATTAAGGTAAGGAAAGTCGGTATAAGGGGGCGCTGTCGCGACAGCGAACGCCCCTGGCGCGAGCACAAACAATCCTCAGACACGAACTCGCCCGAGATCACCCGGTTGTCGCGCCTACCGTTCCGACCGCGACCGCGCGATTGCAAAACGCGCATGCGTTTCCTAATTTCCGTACACCGCGCAACTCTGTACATCGTGAATCGATGTGATTCGTCCTTCGCGAGGCAACGACCCCCGCCGAGGGTCTCCTATCGGGACGAAGGATGATCGACATCGATCCGCGCTCTCTTCTGTTTCTGCCTCGCTAAGGAGAAAATCGAGCCGGTCGTTCGTGGCAATTAGCATCTCGGGAGTGTTCTCAAAAGTAATTGCGCGAAGTCCGTATATTGTTTCATCGCGAACCGCACCCGCTCGATAGGTCGCCGCGTGAAACATCTCAAATCGCTCTTCCGTTCACGCGAAGCGAAGAGTGAGCCAGTTTTCGTCGCGTGTAGCACCCGGTCGATTGGTCATCGCGCAAATTCCGGAAAGTTCGTTACGCATCTAGCACCCATGCAAAGGGTCGCATCGTGCGCACAAGTTTCGACGCGATCTGAACCCGCTCGATTGATCGTCGCGCGAAAAACGTCTCATTTCACGAGTTTCCGTTCGCCAGCAATACGACGCGCGACGTGGCGAACCAAAGGGACGGATCACGTAATCACCGCGTGTGGTAGCGTGATCCTTCAAGAGAGAACCGGGTCGACGGCGAGACCGTCACACGAATCGAACCCGGTTTTCGCGAATGCCTCTTTCTCGAGCGTGCGATAACCGCGCGTAAGCTCAGACGAGCAATTCTTGTATAAGATACGCAGGGAGTTTGATCCCGATATCGACCCCGCTTGTGGCCATCTTGTCGTGCCGCGCCGTTCTCATTGTTCTCACGGAATTACCGCGTCTCGTTACTTTAAGTTACGTTCCTCATTGTGATTCGCGTGCAACTCATGTTCGCTAGCACGTTCTCGAGTGACCATAAGTGCGCCTGAGTATTTCGCAAATCATCGCGTTCGCGGTCGCTCATCTGCCTCGCGTTCAAGATCTCCGATCGCGAGGGCGGTACTCAATCGCTCTTCAAGATATCCGTTCCGCGAGCCATCGCAGAGAGTACGAACGACGCAAGATTTCCGTCCCGACATTTACCGCAGATGCTCAGCCAGCTCGGTCGCTCGAGTGCGAGAAAACTCTGTACAAATACCGTGTATTGAAATAAATTGTGCTTGTGAATCAAATCTAAAGGGCGTGCGTCATCTAAAAACCACTCCTCGCTAACTCCTCTCGGACCTTGCCCCGCGCCCTTGTCAGGATGGTCCCGGCATTCAATTCGTGTCCCGAGGTCACCTCGGTGTAGTGTGCTGCAAGAGCGGAGTGGGGAGATGGCGCGGATGGCGCATATATACGTATGTATGTGAGCAGGAGAGGACGCAATAAAGATTGACTGATAAGCGCACTATGTAACAAAGGCCTTATTTATTTAGTATAGCCCTATAGGACTACTACATTGGCGACGAGGGTTAAGTAAATTTAACTAGCCGAAGTTCAGGTGCGAACAGCTGGCAGCAATATAAGAAATCTCACTATCGAGAGGTAAGGTAACATTTGAGATTATGAGACTAGATCACGCACGCTCAGGCTGATCTAGAATCAAAGCAAGTGTAAAATCAGGACAAAAATAATCTACACAATAATGTCATCACGTTAAGTCGTGAAGTATATAAGGGCCACGCAAGTAGAACTTGGTGCATCAAGCACATATAACGTCATCGCGTTAAGTCGTGAAGTACGTAAGGGCCACGCAAGTAAAACTTGGCGCATTGGACATTAAAGACTATGCGAGTATAAAATATAATACAAATTAATATTCAGGGCCATGCAGGATTAAATACCTGATATACCTATATAGAGTATTACTGTAACTAAGGGCCACGTAATATGAATTTATTATTAATATTCAGGGCCATGCAGGATTAAATACCTGATATACCTATATAGAATACTACAGCAACTAGGGCCACGTAATGAATTTATTATGAAGTCTGTATAAAATATATAAACATACTGTACAAAATATATATATACAAAATTAATTACAAGCCTCTAAAATTAAATTGATTAAATAAATCACAGGGTGATCCAGGATGGCTTCCACTCTACCCTCATTGGAGAAATTTGACTGCGATGGTGATCCAGGGGCAATAAGCCTAAAATGGGAGAAGTGGAAGAGAGCATTCCAGATATTCCTTACAGCGGCTAATATCGAAAAAGAGGAAACGAAGAGAGCTACTCTTCTACATACTGGAGGTTTGGGACTCCAAGAAATATTCTATAGCATTCCAGGAGCACAAGGATCAGGAACGGAAAATGAGAAAGTTTATGAGATAGCTATACAGAAATTAGACGAGTATTTCGCCCCGAAGCAGAGTAAAATATACGAACGTCACATATTTAGATTAATGAAACAAGAAGATGGAGAAAAATTCGAAAAGTTTGTGGTCCGTCTAAGGAGCCAAGCAGAGAAATGTAAATTTTCTGATGCAAATGAACACATAATTGATCAAGTGACAGAAAAATGTAAAATGAAAGAGTTAAGGAAGAAAATATTATTAATGAATGACGAGGCAATTAATTTAAACGCGATCATCGCAGAAGCCAACGCTTTGGAGGCTGTGACCCGACAATTAGAAGACTTCTCGGGAACAGACATAAAGCAAGAAATAAATAGATTAGAGACGACACAGAAGAAGACCAAAACAAAATGCTACCGGTGTGGGAGTGAAAATCATTTGGCCGATGACAAAAAATGCCCAGCTCGAAATAAGAAATGCCTCAAGTGTAGTTACATCGGTCACTATAGAGAATATTGCAAAACAATCAAGAGGAAACACCCTGGATTTAAGAGCAGCGGCAAGGAAGAGATCCAAGACACAAAAAGGCAGAAGATAAACAATACCAGGTATATCGATGATGCAGATGATTATGTATTTCATATTGACGATGACGATAGCCTTATTACTGTCACCTTGGGAGGAGTACCCGTCGAATTGTTAATAGATTCAGGAAGTAAATGCAACTTACTAACGGATAAAACGTGGATAAATTTGAAAAGCAAGAAGATCCGAGTTTATAATCAAATAAAAAATCCTGACAAAGTCTTCATGCCATACGGGAGAACACAACCTTTAGAAGTGATTGGATCTTTTGAATCTGAGATAACTGTTAACGGAATCACGGAGAAAACTACATTCTATGTGATAAAAAACGGAACGAAAGACCTCTTGGGCAAGATTGCTGCTAAAGCTCTAGGAGTGTTACGCATAGGATTAGAAATAAACGCTATAGGACCATTCCCGAAATTCAAGGATGTTCTCATTGATCTGCCTATTGATCCTAGCGTTAAACTGGTATGCCAGCCCTATAGAAGAATTCCAATCCCTTTGGAGACAAAAGTGAATAACAAGCTTAGAGAGCTAATTGAATCTGACATAATTGAAATAGTAAATGAACCGTCTAGATGGGTATCCCCAATGGTACCAGTTTTAAAAGAAAATGGGGAAGTAAGAATTTGTATTGATATGAGAAGAGCCAATACAGCAATAATCAGAGAAAACCATCCTTTACCAACAATGGATCAATTATTACCAAGAGTTAGGGGAGCTAAATTTTTCTCGAAATTGGACGTAAAGAATGCCTTCCATCAGATAGAAATAATGCCTAGCTCTCGCTAACTACATTTATTACTAGTTTGGGATTGTGCCGATATAAAAGAATGATGTTTGGTATCACATGTGCCCCAGAAATTTACCAAAAGACCATGGAGAAGATATTACTCACATGTGAAGGTACCATTAACTTCATCGACGATACCCTTGTATTCGGATCAGATGAACAAGAACATGATCGACGATTGGAATATACCCTAAAGGTGCTGCAGGAAAATAATGTCTACTAAATACGGAGAAATGCAAGTACAAATTAAGAGAAATAGAATTCTTAGGACACAATCTATCTGCCTCGGGCGTCAAGCCTTTAGGGAAATACATCAAAGTCATCCAGACATTTAGAACGCCAAATACGGTGGAGGAAATTCAAAGCTTTCTTGGACTGGTAAACTTCGTGGGAAAATGGATCCCAAATTTAGCTACGCTAACAGAACCTTTCAGAAAACTTCTACGAATGAAGCTAGGAAGAAGAGCAAACATCCGGAAGTTTTGGAAGACAGAACAAAAAAAGGCATTTCAAGATCTTAAGGAAGCTCTTACCAACATTAAAACGCTGGGGTACTACGACCCTGACGACAGGACCCAGGTCATAGCTGACGCGAGCCCTGTAGGTTTGGGCGCAGTATTGATACAAATAAATTCAAAGGGCCCCAGAATAATAGCTTATGGTAATAAAAGTCTCACCGATTGTGAGAAAAGATACTGCCAAACTGAGAAAGAAGCTCTAGCACTTGTGTGGGCAATAGAACATTTCAAAACTAGGATTCCCAAATACTATAACAGCAGACAATGACCCACAATTCATAAGTAATGAGATGAAAACCTTTTGTAATGAAAATGGAATAGTACTTCACACTACCATACCTTATTGGCCCCAAATGAACGGCGAAGTTGAAAGACAGAATAGGGATATATTGAAGCGACTCAAAATAAGCCAGATTGAAAAGAAAGATTGGAAACAGGACCTCTTACAATTTTTAATGATGTATAACAGTACCCCACATTCAGTATCGGGGAAAACACCTTCTGAACTTTTCTACGGCAGACAGTTCCGAGATAAAATACCTTCGTGGTTAGACTTGGAAAATCATCCAATGGATCCAGAAACTAGAGATAAAGACAAGGAGAATAAGGAGAAAGGAAAACAATACAGCGATAGAAAAAGACATGCAACAGATAATGAAGTAATGGAAGGAGGAAAAGTTTATATCAAGAACGTCACTAAAGAAAACAAGACTACATCTACTTTTGACCCTACACCACATACAGTGGTGAGAGTAAACGGAAATGACGTTCAAGTTAGAAATGAAGAAATAGGTAAAGAGTATAGAAGGAACATAGTTCACCTCAAAAAGAAGGAAGGAGAATGGACAGTATGCAGCGATAACAAGGGAAATAACATAGAAAGAGTACTTGATAGTGAAGCCGAGGGAGAATCAGGAGGAGAGGATTAATTTACATAGTATACCAAAGTAACACTAAACGCTAAGGTCGGAAATGTAGATGTTAGATTGTTATTGTGAGTTGTAAAAAATCTTTGATTTAGTTTATTGACTGATAATAATCTATAATTCGTTTATTATGTTTCTTTATTAAGTCTATATAATTACTAGATTATTTACATGTTTATTTTGTCAAAATTGATAATCTAATTACTTATCTCACCACTTACTAATTACTAGTTTAATCGACATTATTTATAAAAAAGGAGAGATGTAGTGTGCTGCAAGAGCGGAGTGGGGAGATGGCGCGGATGGCGCATATATACGTATGTATGTGAGCAGGAGAGGACGCAATAAAGATTGACTGATAAGCGCACTATGTAACAAAGGCCTTATTTATTTAGTATAGCCCTATAGGACTACTACACTCGGCCGAGCACGAAACACAAATTAACTTAAGAAAAATAATAAAATAACATATTAACAGAATTGAAATAATTCTTTCAATATACATACACTGGGCAACAAAATTATCGCAACAAAAATTTACGTAAAAAATTTGCCCAACTTCAAATAAGCATAACTCCGCGAAAAATTGTCATATCTGAAAGACTTTTTTTTCATTTTAAAGAGTGAAGTCTGTACTTTAAGGAACCATTGTTGGATTTTGAATTTAGCCTCCCCCCTCCCGCCATTCTTCCAAACATAAGGACGTGTTACGTCTCCAAAAAATTGCATACTTTGACACATTCTACGGAGTAGATTGAATTTTTTTCGTAACTATCATGGCAACCATCGCAAAATATGGACTTTTCCCTGCAAATTAAAAAAAATTAAATTCGTACGATTTTTTTTCGCCGAGTTATGGCTTATCAAAGTTACCTATCCATTTTTGTGCATTCAATCACCGCCAACATTAGTATTACCCGATGAACACTACAGGGAGGTTATTGGTCGGATTTTGCCTATCGTGTGTGTGTGTGTGTGTGTGCGTGTGTGTGTGTGTGCGTGTGTGTGCGTGCGTGTGTGTGTGTGTGTGTGTGTGTGTGTGTGTGTGTGTGTGTTAGCAGAGATTTGCGAGACCTAATTTTTATTCAAACGAGGCATTGTTACGATTTTGTCGTTTGTTTTCGAATGAACGATACAATACAGTGATTGCAATACTGTAGTTTGCGCAAATCTCTGTAACACACACACACACGATAGGCAAAATCCGACCAATAACCTCCCCGTAGTGTTCATCGGGTAATACTAATGTTGGCGGTGATTGAATGCACAAAAATGAATAGGTAACTTTGATAAGCCATAACTCGGCGAAAAAAAATCGTACGGACTTAATTTTTTTTTAATTTGCAGGGAAAAGTCCATATTTTATGATGGTTGCCATGATAGTTACGAAAAAAATTCATTCTACTCCGTAAAATGTGTCAAAGTATGCAATTTTTTGGAGACGTAACACGTCCATACTTTTGGAAGAACGGCGGGAGGGGGAGAGGCTAAATTCAAAATCTAACAATGGTTCCTTAAAGTACAGACTTCACCCTTCAAAATGAAAGAAAAAAATCTCTCAGATATGACAATTTTTCGCGGAGTTATTAGCCCAGTAAAAAGACAAAATTTGTAGGAAATAATACTGACTGGGCTGAAAGTTTGTAAACAGACTTGTTTTAGGGTACTATTCAACATATTAAAAGTCCTCACGTGTAGACGCTACGTTGCGGGCAGGGGAGGGTCCAAAAGGTCCAAAAAACCGGTTTTTCGCAAATAACTCGGAAAATATCAACTTTACGGAAATTTATGTACATATAAAAATTGTAGCTTACAAAATTCCGCACAATTTCGTTTTTTATTCAAGTCTGTACGACCAAATGGAGCAGAGATAAAATTTTTTTAAACACCGGTAGTTTAGATACTGTATCTGTCAAGGCAGTAGGATATTATGCTGCAGACTGATAGTTATGCTCAAAAAATGACTAACAAGTTCTATGTACCCAACGCGGAATACAAAAAATTTATATTGGGAACAGTTTTCGGTTTTTTAAATCACTTTTTTGAGGTTAGGAATGTAATGCGGCCTGGCCGAGTCAAACTAACCCCGAATTTGGACTCAGCGACCCTGAAAACATATAATCGCTTTCCTTTCTGGGCATTTCAATGAATGTTTCAACTTTCATCACTTTTTTGAGGTTAGGAATAAAATGCGATCTGACCGAGTCAAACCGACTCCGGATTCGGATTCAGCGACCCCAAAAACGTATAGAAATGTTTGTCTCGTCTGGTGGACAAGACCTTTTTTTTTCGTGTGCCTATGTTATTATATTATTGGAGCTATTCTACTATATTACTCTTTTACACTTGTATTCTATTCTATTTTACTACTACTCTATTTAATTATATTTAAAAGAGACGGGAGCGTCCCGTTTGACCACGTTGCGATTGACGACAACCACTCACAGCTACGGGCCTGTGTCAGGAGCCTAAAAGCATAATATTTTACTTACATCCATAACAGTAGCAACCTCGCTAGAAATCAATCCGTTATTTTTCAAATAAACTATTGTATCCTTCAAAGTTATAATTCTTTTACTTTTACGTCTATCCCTTGTTTGAAAAAGTTTTAACTTTTCCCCTTCAGCACGAAATATTGCAGCAATATTACTTTGCAAGATTGCAATATTTCATAAAATATTGGTGCAATATTGTTGCAATATTCCTATGTCCGCTAAAATAAAATATTGCAGATATATTGCTGATACATTATGGAATATTTCTGTACTGCAATGTTGTAAAATATTGTTTTCCTTATATTGTGTAGTAGTAATTCCTACAGTACAATATGTGTGACAGCACAGAAGTCCGCAAAAACATCATAAAAGTGTTCAAAATGTCTTTATGATGTTTTTTGCGGACTTTTGTGTTTTCACACATATTGTGCTGTAGGAATTACTACTGAAAACAAGGAAAAGTTAATACATTATTTTATTGGTAATACATTATTTTATTGTAATACATTTTTACCTGAATTTTTACATGAAACAATAATCCAATTGAATCTTTAGTGATTGTACCAGCAAGAATGTTGTGTTTGATTTCCAGATTAATTTTCAAACCGTAAAACAAAGCCTTAAGTTAATAATATAAAAATATAATTAAATTTTGATATTAAAGTATTTTGATATTTGATATAAAAGTATAATTGAATATTAATGTTTAAACGTCAAAATTTTTAATTTTCCGTGTTATCTTCTTGGGCTTCATCTTCAAGAACAATTTGTTCTTGAGGTTGTAATTGTCTCTTGGCCTGAAGACGTTTTTCACGTGTTGTTGCTTGAGCAAGCCATGTTGAAGCAGCTTCTATTATTTGTGCGTCAGTACATTCAGTCCGAATCATACGTACGGTTTCTAAAACAAAAAAGAAAAACTTAGTCAATGCCTTTTCTGTAACCTTGCATTTCGTAAGTAATAAATATTTAAACAAATTTATTATTATTACTGATAGAATACTTATAAACAATTTTGCTGTCAAAAGTTGAGCAAATACTTCTTTTCCTTTTCGTCCATGCCAGCTATATTTTATTGAATTTTTTCCAACTGTATTAAGTTTTATTTTTTAAATTTCTTTTTCTTTTTACCCTTTTTCTTTCTGCCCTTTCTTTCATCCTCCTATGGTGGTGCAGAAGGACGCTTGTGTCGACTTAAGTCACCAAATAAAAAGCATTCTTTGTTCATTATAAATAATAGTTATTATCTAATAATCAATTTATTGATTTTATAATTTTTATTTCGTAACTTACCATTTTTTGGAAGAATATGGGATTTTTTAGTTTTCTTTCAAATTCCAATAATTGTTCATCAGTATGGAAAGGCAACGTAACATTCTCTTCGTTTTCTTCATTTACTACTTGCGTTTCCCGATTTTTTTCAATTTTGCTCATTCTATCATCCAAACTTTTTGTTCTCCTTAATATTGTCAGTATACTTTTTACCATAAATTTCTTAAAATCTGGAAAAAAAGTAATATTTAATTTCTTTTAATCTCCTTTAGAAATACATTTAATATAATACTTTATAAAATAAATTGTACCATTATCAGATAGATCACGAAGGACATTACACTCGGATGCCATTTCTTCTTTTGGAGAATCAGAACGTTCGAAATGAGATGGCAGAGACTTTATACTAGTAGACGAAGCTAATATATTAGGCAGAGTTTCACCTACAATTCATTAAAATTTATCCATAATTAATTAATTAATTTTGAAATGAAAATACAAGTGGGATGTATTATTTCTACAAAATACGAAAAAGTAGAAAAGACTGAGCAAGCAGAAACGAAATTTAATAAAGTTTTAACAATAAGTAACAATAAAAACTTACTCGTTTGTACATTCCGTTGTGCTTTGTCAGTTGTTGATGTTGAAGCTTCGTATGACAAAGGTGGAAGAGACGATTGCGATGAAAGTGAAATTGGTTCCTTGGGTAGTGATGGCAATTGTACAATCTTTTTAGTTTGACTAAATATTCCTTCTTTTCTCTGTTCATAGTGGCAATCGTTTCTTGATACTTTACGACGACGATATGTTACAGACTTGCTTTCATCTGAAGAGCCACTAGAATCGTACAGCTTTCGAGCTTTATTTCTCCTTTGCTTCTTCATTTGTAATCTCCATTCTTCTTCAGAAAAATTTTCGGAATCACAAATAGTTGATGTATTTAGAGCCTCTGCTAATTTGTCTTGAGCTCGTTCCCAAGTATCTTAACAAAAGAAAAATTGAAAGATATCTTATAATTTTTAAAGCTTGTTACAATAGATATTTTATTAGAGAAATATGCACAAATCCTCTAAAAATATATTGGCAGACAGGGTTGGGAAAGTTACTTTTTAAAAATAACTAGTTACAGTTATCGTTACCGAGTCAAAAAAGTAACTAGTTACCGTTACTAGTTACTGATTCTCAAAAGTAACTCGTTACCGTTACAGTTACTTAAAAAGTAACGATTAGTTACTTTTTCAGTTCCTTTTTTAAAATGTTAAAACAAGATTAAGATTACAGAATAAAAAGTTTAATTTTAACATGATAATTTTAAACTTAAAATTCTTAAATAAAATGTATTATGTATGAAACTACACTACTATTTAGATCTAGGATTATCTCAATAACGTTTAAACTACAAGGATTATATAGGGTTATTTGGATTATAAAATAATAAAATATAAACTCGTTAAATTTTATCTATATTTTTGATTTATTTTTAGTAAAAGTTGATACTCCATTATGTTATCATGTAGGCGACCTCTTGAAGGTTGACAGACAGAATTACCGATACTAAACATCCTTTCAACTGATGCACTGCTTGGTAAAGCCGTATTAAATTTAATGAATAGTTTTTTTAATTTCGGGAAATCGTTTAATAGTTCAATATCAGTCCTTTTTGACTTCAGAAATCGTTGCAGTTCTTCTTCTCCGGACTCCGAAGTTGATGTCGATTGTAGATGAAAAGTAAAAAAATCGTCGTAATCATCATTTTTACCAGAGTTTGGAGAATTTTCATTTGAGCGTATGCCCAGCAAATCTTCTAAGTAGCTTTCAGCTAGTTTTTTCTTTTCTCCAATTAACCAGTTTAATTTAAATTTAGGATGTAAACAACTTGCGATAATTAACTCCTTCTTTTCGAATGTTGTACAAAATCTAAAATTTAAAATTATATATTATATATTAAAATGTTTATATTTGTACAATGTTTTTTTTACAATAATGCGAATACTTCAAATAGAATGAAAATTGTAACGCGCTATTTAAAATGAGTACAGTAATATTAGTAATATAGATACCTATACTTCAACCAAATCGCTTTAAACTTTAAACTATACAAGTTTATGTTGAAAAATTTTCGGTCAATTGACATTTTCACATTTGTAGTCCTATAATATAACTGTAACTTCCAACTTCTATATTAGTGGCTGACATGTAACAAATTGTCACTACAATAGATATTTGTTTATGTAGAAGCCAAGAGTTAGTCATTGCAGGACCAAAAATAAAAATGTATTAATCACCCGAATACCGAATATATACCTTCAAATATAAAAAACTTACATAGCTATCTCTAACGTGATCATAGTGGGTCCCGATAAGAAAAGACGGCACGATGTAACACAAATGACACGTAAGTCACGTAACACACCTTCACAAACACTTTTAGGACTTTTAGCACATGAAAAATCTATCATGTACACGTGTGAAGAAGAAACCGAAAAGTCAGCCATGTGTCTGTGAAGCTAGCGTCTCATTTTGCGGAAACTCACAAATTATTGAGAGTTCTGACTTCCTTTTCAATAGTTCTAGAGTTCCTGATAGTTTAAACAAATAGTTCTGGCCATTAAAGCCAAAAAACGCGTCAGTGCAAACTGAGACGCTAGGTTCACACAGCGTCTCACTTTGTCCTACACAAGTTCCACCACTGTATCTCATCAGATTTTGCGAGATCTATAGTTCTATAACAGTTTTATAAAGAGTTCTGCCATATAAAAGCAAAAAAATTAATTATAAGGTACTAAAAAAAAATTAAAATGTAACGAGTATATCGAGTTGAGACGCCAGTTGAAATCTCGGAGTTCCGGTTTATGTAAAATATTTTTCGACTAGTTCTGAGCATATTGAAGCATTTTCTAAAGAGTTCCGAGCGTTAGAATCTTTGTTATATTTTAAAAAATTAATATTAACCGAAAAGTAATCATGACGGAAAACGATGAGACGCTGTGCGAAATCTTAGAGTTCCGGTTTATATAAAATATTTTTCGAGTAGTTCTGAGCATACAGAAGCATTTTCTGAAAAGTTCCCGGCACTAGCATTTTTTAAATAATTTTTATCGCCCGAGAAAGATGCATTTGCGGGTATATGGGTGAGACGCTGTAGGAAATCTCGGAGTTCTGGCTTATATAAAATATTTTTCGTATAGTTCTAATTGTAAGTATATTGAAGCAATTTCCGAAGAGTTCCGGGCATTGGCAATGTTGCATAATTTTTAAATAAATTAATAACGCTCGAAAGTCAGGAATTTATCGAAAATAGGTGAGACGCTGGCCGTATTTCGACAGTTCTGTGAGTTCTGTTATAATTTTCGTGTAGTTCTGAACGTGTTCTAACGTTTTCTAAAGAGTTCTGGCGATAAGCATTATTTATTCATTTTTTAAATAATTTTTATCGCCCGAGAAAGACGCATATACCCGCAAATGCGTCTTTTTCGGGCGATAAAAATTATTTAAAAAATGCTAGTGCCGGGAACTTTTCAGAAAATGCTTCTGTATGCTCAGAACTACTCGAAAAATATTTTATATAAACCGGAACTCTAAGATTTCGCACAGCGTCTCTTCGTTTTCCGTCATGATTACTTTTCGGTTAATATTAATTTTTTAAAATATAACAAAGATTCTAACGCTCGGAACTCTTTAGAAAATGCTTCAATATGCTCAGAACTAGTCGAAAAATATTTTACATAAACCGGAACTCCGAGATTTCAACTGGCGTCTCAACTCGATATACTCGTTACATTTTAATTTTTTTTTTTAGTACCTTATAATTAATTTTTTTGCTTTTATATGGCAGAACTCTTTATAAAACTGTTATAGAACTATAGATCTCGCAAAATCTGATGAGATACAGTGGTGGAACTTGTGTAGGACAAAGTGAGACGCTGCGTGAACCTAGCGTCTCAGTTTTAGTCCAGTCAAATTAGACAAAAAAAGGCTTTTGCTCGGAAGTGAAGAGAGATCAGTGAAACCTTTTTAGGGTTGTTGAGGGATGTAGAAGAGCTTATTTTTGAGTTGTCGGGTTAATCGGACCGATGGGTTTTTAAGGGGGGGAGGGGGAATGAAAAATTTCGTTTTTTCGCAATAACTCGGCGAATTTTGACCGTACATGATTTACTAACCCCTCATTTTGTAGCTCTTTTAAAGCCCTACAATTCATTTCGTGAAGACCCTAACTTAAAATCAATATTTGTCGAGTTCTAGCCGGTGAAAGTGGGAAAAAATGTATTTTGTCGCAGTTTTTTGCGTTTATCTCGTTTCCATTAATAGATAGAAATGTGCCGCCACTGACAAAGTTGTAGGGCTTGAAGAGACAAAATGAGGGGTCAGTCGTTCAGATTCGTTAAAAATTGAGCCCAGGGAAGCTTCTGGAAGTCGCGCTTTTAACGCGTGGCCGATCGTCGCCGGCGGCGGCGCGGCGGCGCGTGTCGAGTCGAGTGCGCTCGGGACTCGGCGCGTATTCAAATTCTATTTAATATCATAAATGATACATTTATTGTAAAATAAAATACATGAAAAAGAGAATGAAAAAAGCTATCAATAAAATTAAACGGTATGAATTTTCAATCGCTTTGGACGGAGTCCCGAGCGCACTCGACTCGACACGCGCCGCCGCGCCGCCGCCGGCGACGATCGGCCACGCGTTAAAAGCGCGACTTCCAGAAGCTTCCCTGGGCTCAATTTTTAACGAATCTGAACGACTGACCCCTCATTTTGTCTCTTCAAGCCCTACAACTTTGTCAGT
Organism: Temnothorax rugatulus; assembly: GCA_035220575.1. Taxonomy (NCBI): domain Eukaryota; kingdom Metazoa; phylum Arthropoda; class Insecta; order Hymenoptera; family Formicidae; genus Temnothorax; species Temnothorax rugatulus. Next base: position 88,026 of record JASTWL010000554.1, read on the forward strand.
GGCGGCACATTTCTATCTATTAATCTAAACGAGATAAACGCAAAAAACCGCGACAAAATACATTTTTTCCCATTTTCACCGGCTAGAACTCAACAAATATTGATTTTAAGTTAGGGTCTTCACGAAATGAATTGTAGGGCTTTAAAAAAGCTACAAAATGAGGGGTTAGTAAATCATGTACGGTCAAAATTCGCCGAGTTATTGCGAAAAAACGAAATTTTTCATTCCCCCTCCCCCCCTTAAAAACCCATCGGTCCGATTAAACCGACAACTCAGAAATAAGCTCTTCTACATCCCCCCAACAACCCTAAAAAGGTTTGATCTCTCTTCACTTCCGAGCTCAAATGTCTAATTTGACTGGACTATTTGGACTGACGCGTTTTTTGGCTTTAATGGCCAGAACTATTTGTTTAAACTATCAGGAACTCTAGAACTATTGAAAAGGAAGTCAGAACTCTCAATAATTTGTGAGTTTCCGCAAAATGAGACGCTAGCTTCACAGACACGTCAGCCATGGGTTATAATAAAAACAAGCGCAGTAGCGAGCGCGCACCGCGCGCGGCATCAAAGCCGGTATTCATCATAAAGTTATTAAAATTCGTTTTCATGCCAAATACGGCTCTGTGATTGGTTTATGATTCTAGGAGATGGCGTTTTTCCCTCCGAAGCTAAATATAGAAAGTAACGATAAAAGTAACTGTTAAATTAGTTACAGTTACCGAAAAAATGTAACTAAGTTACCGTTACAGTTACCAAAAGAGAAATGTAACGCAGTTACCAGTAAGTTACCAAAAAAGTAACTTGTAACGGTAACTTAGTTACAAGTAACTAGTTACTTCCCAACCCTGATCAATACACACTCGATACTATACTGAATGCTCTTAAACGTAATGTCGGGGTGCGCATCATGTGAGTAACGAAACGCGCCCTAGAAATGCAAAGCCGATACTACGCGGTAACGCACAAAACCAAAAATTTAACGTACGGCTGATACAAACACGGCTGTTATTAGGATCCTTGCAATCCTTCAAGATCGACACGCCACGAGAGCGACTTGCAACGCAATCCAACGAAAAACAAATGTTTGCTGATTTGGTCCACTAGCTATTTGTTTGTCGACACACAAAAACCTTTATATTATTGAACCGATTAAACGAGATAGAACACGTGCTCGGTTGCGGCATAGATAAATAATAGATAATATAGAGGGACGATAGAACGGAAGGCAGTGACCCACAAGCGAGCATAGGCTAGTTCGGAGATAGAAGGGATAACCACGGAGAGTGCTTTCAGCCATAGAATAGATAACGAGTAAGAGGGATAGGCAAAGGTAAAGGCGGCAGATGGAGACAGGGAAAGAATTAGGAATAGAGAGTGAACAGCACGGAGATAAAGGAAAGAAGAGAGAAGGAGAAGGTGAGAAGAAAGCAAGAGGCAGGTCAACAAAGGCGGAGGAGCTTGCCAAACAGAGAGGAAGAACGGACAGCCTAGGATCGGTCAAAGATCTTATCCAGAAAAGGAAAAGAAGAGAGATAGAGGAAGAAGCAAGGAGGGTTAACAGATCACCGCCGGCAAAAAAGAAGAAGAGGGAAAAGGAAATATGGCAACGGAAGAGCTGTTAAAGGAGATAATAAGGAAAATGGAGGAACAAGAGAAGGAAAGGAAAAAAGATATAGAGGAAATAAAAAAGGAAATAAAAAACGAAATTAAGGGACTGAAGGAGGAATTGAAGAGGAGTGAAGAAAAATGGGAGAAGCAGAGAGAAGCGCTAGAAGAAAGGGTTAAAAAGCTAGAGGAGAGGGTGGAGAAGAGAGAGGTGAAGGACGCAGAGGAGAATGAAGGCAGGGAGTTGATAGGGAAAATGAAGGAGATAGAAAGAAGTATGGAGATGACGGAGAGAAGGAGGAGAAACAACATAATTGTGAAAGAGGAGAAGATAGGAAACGATAAGGAAAGGAAAGAGAAATTCGAAAAGCTGATGGATGAGATAAACAAAACAAAAGGAATCATTGAAGAAATACAGGAAATAGGATATGGAAACAATAGAATGAGATTGCTGAGATGCAAGAACTAGGAGTCCAAAAGAGACATTATGGTGAAAAAAAAGGAGCTAGGGAGGAAATATGGAAGTTTTCTGGATGACGATCTCACCAAAGAGGAAAGACAGATACAAAAAGAGATAAGAATGATAGCAAGGGAGAAGAGAGAGAAAGGAAAAAGAGTCACAATAGGTTATCAAAAGATATGGGAGGATAACAAAGAATGGAGATGGAATGAGAGTAAAGAAAAGCTAGAGAAGAGGAAGGACTTTCATAGGTCATAAAGAAAGGAAAGAGGACAAAGAAAGAGAAATCACGAGAAACAAGAGAAGGAAGGAGGAGACACAGGAAGGGAGACAGGAAGGGGGCAAGAAAACAGAAGAAAGGCGGAACACTGCAGAAGAGGTCAAGGAGGACAGAGGAAGTAGAGGGGAGAAGGGTGAGAAAGACGCAGGAGGAAACAATAGAGAAGAGGAGGGGGAAAATAAAGAGGGAGAGGAAGGAAAAAGCAGGAGGGAGGAGGAGACGTGGAAAGTGGTCTTCTGGAACGTAGCAGGTATAACAAATAAAGACAGGGACTTCTGGGAAGGGATAAAGGATTGGGATGTAATTGTAATAATGGAGACATGGATGGATGAGAAAGGATGGGAGAAGGTGAAAGAGAAGTTACCAAAAGAATTTAGATGGAGAGTACAGATAGCGAACAGGAGGAATAGGAAGGGTAAAGCGTGCGGAGGCATGCTATTAGGAATAAGGAAAAGGTTAGAAGAGATAAAGGAGGGAAGAAGGATGGGAGAGGAGGAAGGAAAAATCGAAGTTAAGATAAGAGTAGGAGAAGAAATATGGAGAATAATAGGAATATATGTAAACAACGATATAGATAAGAAACTAGAAGGCTTGAAGGAGTGCAGGAGTTAGGACCATAATAGGTGGTGACTTTAATGTGAGAACAGGAGAGGAGGGAGGATGGGAGGAGGAAGTCGAGGGAAGAGAAAAAAAGAGAGGGAGAAAATCAAAAGACAAGAAGGTGAACAAGGACGGCAGGATACTACTAGAATTTATCGAGGAAAGAGGCTGGATGATCTTAAACGGAGGCACGAAAGGGGATGAGGAAGGAGAATTCACATACACAGGAGGGAGAGGTGAGACAGTTATAGACTACATTATAGGAGAAGAGGATGCCAGAGAAAAAGTGGAAAGACTAGAAGTAGGAGAAAGGGTAGACTCAGACCATCACCCTTTAATACTATGGATAAGAGGTAGCGCTGATATATATCGGCGGATGACCTTAATATTCTCGGCAGATCAATGATGGCGATTAAAGAAGCCTTCGGCAACCTGGAAGAAGCCGCCAAAGAGATAGGGCTGATGGTAAATGAGCATAAAACTAGACTCGTGGTCCAAAGCAAAAAGAGAAGGAGCAGAATAGGGCAAAACATCACCATAGGGAATTACAAATTCGAAGTTGTAAATAACTTCACCTATCTGGGTTCCAATATAACGGCAGATAATGATGAAGGCCAGGAAGTTCAAAAACGAGTAGCAGCGGGTAACCGTGCATACTATTCAATATTGCCGATTATAAAGTCTCGAAGCATCCATAGAAACGTTAAACTCTGCTTGTATAAAACACTTATCCGCACCGTGGTGTGCTATGGAAGTGAAGCATGGACAATTCCGGGCAGAACTTCGGAGACGCTGGATAGATTCGAGAGGAAGATACTGAGAAGGATATACGGACCAGTAAACGATGACGGAATCTGGAGAATCAGATACAACCACGAGTTATACCAAATATACAAAGAGCCCCCGCTATCCATGCACATTAAACTAATGCGGCTTCGCTAGGCGGGACATGTACCTACAACGAATGCCGGAGACTCGGATTGCGAAGAAGGTCCTCGCAAAGCAGCCAGGAGGAAAACGAGACGCCGGTAGACCAAGAGCCAGTTGGAAAGACAACGTAGCAAAGGATGCTCAGGAAATACTGGGGGTGAGAAGCTGGAGAAAAGCATCGGAGGACCGGGATGGGTGGAGGCGGAGCATTGAGGAGGCCAAGGCTCGATTTGGGCTGTAGCGCCATTGATGATGATGATGATGAAGAGGTAGCGCAAAGAGGAAACAGAGAAGGAAAGAGGTGGAAAGGATAAGAAGAAAAATATGGAGCGAAGAAGGAAGAGCGCAATTCAGTGAGAGGATTGGGAGGATAGGAGGAAAAATAAATCTGCAGGAGGAGATAGAGGAAGGACCGTCAAAGATAAGAAGGGTATTAGAGGAGAGCGAAAAAGAGAAGGGGAGAGGAGCTAACAAGAACGGAAGAGGGTGGTGGGACGAAGAATGCAAGGAGAGAAAGAGAGAAGTGAGGAGAGAACTAAGAAATTGGAGAAAAGGAAAAGGAGAGGTGGAAAGATATAGAGAAGGGAGGAAGGAGTATAGAGAAGTATGTGAAAGAAAGAAAAAGGAGGAGAAAGAAAGAATGATCAGAGAAATAGGAGAGGCGAGAACGGAAGGGAAGGTATGGGAGTTGATAGGAAGAGTAAGGAAAAGGATAAATGAAGAGATAAAGCTGGAAAAGTGGAAGAAATACTTCATGGAGCTAATGGGTGGTGTGGAGAACAGGGTTGTGAAAGGAGGAGGAGGAAGGGACAGGCATGAAGAGGAAGAGATAGAACTGGAGGAGGTAAGAAACGTAATAGAGAAAATGAAAACAAGGAAGGCAATAGGCAAGGATGGGATTCCGAACGAGGCATGGAAGTTTGGAGGAGAAGAGATGGTGAGATGGATATGGGAAATATGTAAACGGGTATGGAGGGGAGAAGGCTGGCCGGAGCATTGGAAGGAAGGTGAGATAATACCAATAGTAAAGAAAGGAGAAGGACAAGAGGTGAAGGACTATAGAGGGATAACAATCATGTCATCGATGTACAAGATCTACACGGCGGTACTAGCAGAAAGGATAAGGAAGGAGGTAGAAACGAAGAACCTGATTCCCGACAACCAAGCAGGATTTAGAAAAGGAATGGGGACGATGGATCAAATATTCGCACTGAACTACTTGATAAACAGACAACTGGGAAATAAGAAAGGAAAGATGACAGTTCTATTTGTAGACTTGAAGGCGGCGTTTGACTCGGTAGATAAAGAAGTCTTAATCAAGGCAATGAAAGAGAGGGGAGTGAGGCAAGGATTGATAGATAGGGTAGAGGAGGTGTTGAGAGAAACCAAAAGCAGTGTGAGAAGGGGAGAAGAAAGAGGAGGTTCATTCTGGATTAAAAGGGATTCATTCTGATGGCAAAGGGATTAAGACAGGGATGCCCGCTAAGCTCGATATTGTTCAATTTACTAATTGCAGACATAGAGGATTACATGAAGAAGGGTGGATGGAGGGGGGCGTGAGATTAAGAGGAGAGAAGCATACGCTAATGTATGCGGACGACATAGCAGTACTGGCGGAGGAGGAACAGGACATGAGATCAATGATAAGCAGGCTAGAGGGATATCTAGACAGGAAGGGTTTTTAACGCTGAGTATAGAGAAGACAAAGATAATGAGGTTTAGAAAGGGAGAAGGGAGGAGGAGGAAGGGAGATGGAAGGGAAAGAAATTAGAGGAGGTCAAAGAGTTCAAATACCTGGGGTATACACTGAAGGAGAATGGAGGGCAGGAAGAGCACACTAAAGAGAGGAGAAGGAAGGCGGCAAGAGTAATGAGAGAAATGTGGGGGATAGGAAAGAGGATGTGAAAAAAGATTGGAAAAGAAGGATCTGGCTGTACGATACCCTGATATCGACGGTGATAGGATACGGGGTAGAAGTATGGGGATGGAAGGAAAGGAAGGAGGTAGAAGAGATACACGAGAGATATCTCAGATGGATATTTGGACTAAACTGGAGGACACCAGGATACATGGTTAAAGACGAACTGGAAAGGGAGAAAATGAGAGCCAGAGCAAGCAAGAGAGCATGGAAGTTCGAGAGAAAACTGGAAGAAGGTAGGGGAGGAGGAATAGCGAGAAAATGTCTGAAGAAATGAAAGAGAGATGAAAGAAGGAAAGGATAATAGGCAGATGGGAGCAGGAGAGAAAAGACTACTTGGAAGGGATCGGGGTCGAATTGGGAGGGGAGGAAGAGTTGATAGAGGAGGTACTGGAATATAAGGAGAAATCGAAACAAAGACACGAAGGGATGGAAAAGATCATGGAATCGAGATACAATAGGTGGTATAAGTTTATAAGGAAGGACGGGATCCCGGATTATCTAAAGAAGGGATGGGAGGAAGCAAGATGGAGTAGAATTGCAAGGTTCAGACTGGGCAATGAAGTTAGGGAGGGACTATACTGGGGAAAAGAGGAAGACAGAAAGTGCAGGATGTGTGAGAGGGAGGAGGAGACGTGGGAACATGTCTGGGAAGAGTGTACAAGATGGGAGAATTGGAATAGAGAGGGTTGGCAGGACGTGGTAGGGAGGCTATTGGGTGAAAAGGGAGAGGGGGAAGAATGGATGAAAGCGATAGAGGAAATGAGACAAGAAGGAGGGAGGAGAATGGAGAAGGAAGAGGGATGACAGTGAAGAGAGTAGGGGTAAGTCAGAGGGAAAGAGAGGAAAAGAAAGTAGAAAAGAAAGGAAAAGAAAGGAGAGAGGAGGAAGGCAGGAGACCAAGGAGGAGCGCGGAGGACGAGAGAATGAGAAGAATGGAGGAGAGACTGCTAATGGACACGGAGGAAGACGAAGACGACAGGAGGAAGGGAGAGTAAGAGGAAAGTATGATAGAAGGGAGAGAGGAAGGGTGATAGAGAAAGAAGCGTTAAGGGAAGGGGAGGGGAGGAGGAGAAGAAAATAGGACAGTAGGATTAATACAGTTATTTTTCAGAGTGAAGGTAGAAAAGAAAGAAGGAAGGCATCGAACACGAGGAGGGAGAGAACCGGAAAGAAAAGGGAAGAGCAGCGGTAGAAAGGAAGGAGGCAGAGGGAGGCAGAATGGAGGGAAGCAGAAGGAGATGGACAAAAGAGTGCCGGACGGAAGACGAAGGGAAGGGAAATGAGATGTGAGGTCGCCAGGGGGCACAGATATATATGTAAAGGGTTGGGTATGTCCCTGTAAAACGCCATGTTGTGTACAGGGTTGGGTACGTCCCTTCAAAACGCCCTTTAAGGCCCCTTGGGGCAAATAAAGTACCTTTTCTAATCTAATCTAAGCTAATATTTGATTTTCATATAGGCCTATTGCTTTCTGATTTTATGCAAAAATCAATTTTATGCAAAATAAAAGTAGAAACTTGCACATTGCTTCCTCTATGAGGAAGCCTGTTTTTTTATGCATAATTATTAGTAGATATTTATTAATTTGGCTTCCTCATAGAGGAAGCAATGTGCAAGTTTCTACTTGCACACTTTTTTTTATAGATAGAGTATCATTAAAGATAGATTGGTGTTGAATTTGGCAATGATCGGTAAAGGGGTTACCAATTTTTGCCTAAAAAGTGTACAAGTCATACATGTAATTTTATATATAAGGTATTATTAAAGGGAGGTTTTTTTTAATTTAGCGAAGATTAGTGAAAAGGTTACCAATTACTAATTAGCACGATAAAATAGCTCTATCAATTAAAAAAAAATTAAGCCCGATATCTCAATATTTGCGGAAGTTAGAGCAACCACAGACATTTCTAAAAAAAATTGAAAATTTTTTTAAAAAAGAACCCCTTTATCGATCATCGCCAAATTCGATACCAACCTTCCTTAAATGATACTCTATCAATTAAAAAAAAAAACAGCCCGATTCTCAATATTTGCGGAAGTTAGAGCAACCACGGACATTTCTAAAAAAATTGAAAATTTTTTTAAAAAAGAACCCCTTTACCGATCATCGCCAAATTCGATACCAACCTTCCTTGAATGATACTCTATCGATTAAAAAAAAAAACAGCCCGATATCTCAATATTTGTGAAAGTTAGAACAACAACGGACATTTCTAAAAAAATTCAAAATTTTTTTAAAAAGAACCCCTTTACCGATCATCGCCAAATTCAATACCAACCTTCCTTGAATGATACTCTATCGATTAAAAAAAAAAACCGCCCGATATCTCAATATTTGCAAAAGTTATAGTTTCGGTAAATTTGGCACATACACACACACATACATACATACAGACATTTTTTAAAATTGCAATTTTTCGACGTTTTAGAACATTCTGAACACATTCAGAAAAACAAAAAAAATTTTTTTTTTTACAAAAACAAAGCTTCCTCTATGAGGAACAATGTTGCTTAAAATTTGTTTATTTTAACTTAACTTAAAACTAAAGAAATACAATTTTTTAAATAAACTTAAAGCATAAAATATATACATATATGGTATAAAAGTATGCAATTACAGTTATATACATAGTTAATTTAATAACAAATCGAAGTTTTTTTAAATTATGTGGCATAAGGAACAGTAATATAATGCTTCTCATTCATTTTGCGCAAATATAAAGGTGTTAAATCTGGCAAATTATCGACATTAATATATTGACTCTGAACATCAACTTCATTAAGTTCAACAACATATGCTTGGCAGTGTTCGTCAAAACCGAGGGTGCGTATATTTTGATATGAAACCAATACTGTCTCCTGCTTTACGAATATAGCTGTTACTAATCCGAAATGTGGCAAATCGTCGTGTGTATCTGTGCGTACAACACATATTTCCCTGCTTTATACAATCGCCCGTTATAATCGATCCATTTAATAGCAACGAATTCTTCATCAAATTGACAAATTACAAATGTATCCCGAGGTCCTTGGTTTATTATATTATTTAAGATTTCTTCATTTGATAATTTGTATGCTAATCGCAATTGATGATCGATTGCAATGGTTTGAGTCAAATTTATTCTACTCGCGGAGTTTCGAGCCACTTGTAACCCTGTTTTGTGTTTTCCTTCAAATCTCATGCACCAGAAGTTACGTAGAGGACCATAGTTATGGATAATGCGCCAATAGTGCACCATGAAATGAAATTTCGGTGTAAGGTTATATTCAGCCTGATAGCACGGAACTAGCCTACAAATGTCGACGTATAGTTCATGATGTTCCTTTATGAGAACTTTCAATAAATTGTGCGTGCCGACTTGATAGGATGGCGCGAGAACAATATCCATTATGTTGCACAAAGTAATAAGTGACCATACGTTATCGCCTTCTAGGATAAGATGCCCAATCATGAGTCCAAAATTTCGCACAAGGCATATTATTTCCGCGGCTTTAATGTTAATATTTTTCTTCCTTCATGCATCTTGAGTTATTACTGGCGGCTTTATTACCGAATTCGATGTATCCATAATCAAAAGACTGAATACAAGAATTTATGGTATGTAAAGATATCATGCGAACTGTCGTGTAATAGTTTATTATAAGAATCATGTCATATTTACACACTACTTCGAGTAAGTCATTATATCGACAGCATTATTGTTAACGACGTGAAATGACGGGATTTCGTTAAAAATTGATTTTTCTTTTATCCCGGTCAATCTGTAATCAATTATAAGATCGTCATTATAATTTTCTAAGGTGCGTAGCAAATGTTCATTTTCTTCATTACATGTCAGTAAGTCGCGCTTATGCCCCTTGCAGATACGACAGAAAAAATTACTCGAACAACTTGAATAACCAAGAATAGAATTTAAACCAGCATTATCACCGAGTATCATGGCCAATGAAAAATAAATCTTTTGCGATACTCCATTGCCTCGATCAACAGAGATTCCTTCAGATTCGAGAAATATTAGTTCCTGAACTATAACGCGAAAAATTTCTTTTCCTTCGGATACAACATCTTGGTAATGAGCAAGCAGTGCTACAAAAATACTATTCAATTGAGATTGGAATTCTAATGGGAAACATCGAAGACTTACATAAACCGCACTTATTTTGTGAATTCCAGTATGAGAACCAGTTGGATTATTACATTCGCATTCATCATAGTACATGTATAAAGGAATTACGAATTTATCTGAAAAGAATTGACGCTGTTTAGTTTTCCAAGAAGAGGTGTGAATTGTATCGTCAATTATATCAGGATGATTTTACTGGTGCATATATGTATATGCGATTTGAAAATTTCTCGGCAAACTGAAAATAGTTTTGAATAGTATCCGTAAAGGCATAAACGTTATGGTGACTTCAACCGGCACTCTCACAATTGTACCGTCGACAGCTATGTGTTGAGATATTACGCCTTCTAATACAATAATATATTTGCGCTACCGAAGTGTATCAGTGTTCGGTGGGATGGGAAGGTAACTGTTGATCGTAACGGGAACTGTCGATCGTAAATCAAAATCGATCAGCGCGCGACATCGTGTGTCAACTCAGAAGACTATATTACTTTAGTCCTCGCTACCGCTTCCGTTTCCGCACTCACTCACATCTCACACGCGAGGCTGAGAGCTGCGTTTACTCGACACGTGTATAAGTCCTACAAATAAAGATTTCTAAGTATTACTGCAACAGGTTATGGGCCCAGGACGTGGTACTGTAACATAACGATTCTTTATGGACGGACAAAGTTCTGATAGTGACACGTCTGTGCTAAGTACAAGTGACAGTGAGGAAGTATTCACGAGTGACGGTGAACGAGCAAGCATGGCGGAAATAAGGACGTATCATTTACACAGATTCAATGGCCAGAATTATCAACTCTGGAAGAGACAGATGGAAATATACATGACGGAGAACAAGCTCAAGCCATACATTCTCGGTACAGTGGAACGCCCTTTGAGCAATTATACACAGTGGGATGAAAAGGACGCAGAAGCGCAAGCATTCCTTATGCGTGGTCTGGAGCTAGAACAGCTGAAATACTTATCAGATTGTACGACTGCTGCCAAAATGTGGGCAAGATTAAGAGCTGTGCATGCCGAGAAGAGTGACCAATCAGTACAGGTGCTTCTCGATCGCTTCATAAACTCGAAAATGGAGGAAAACGAGAAGATGGCAGATTTTATAGCCAGGATTACATCATTAGCGCAACGACTTCAAGGACATGGATCTGGAGCAGAAAGAGCCGGTGATAATTGCCAAGATCATGGGAAGCCTGCCGTCAAAGTTCGATAATGTGAGGACTGCATGGTATGCTGTTCCCAGAGCTGAACAAAATATAGAAAAGCTCACGGATCATCTGGTTAATGAGGAGACTCTTTTGAATGCTCGCATAACTGAAAGTGAAGGTCAGACATCAGAGGCGTATTATGTGAAGGGGAAGAAACATCACAACAAACGTGGGTCGAATTCAAGCGGAGAGAACGTTCAAAATAAGGATCAACCGACGAGACGACCAGGCAAGTGTAATTACTGTGGAATTCCGGGACATTGGGCACGGGAATGTCGCAAGAAGCAGAAAGAAAACAAACAATCACTCGTGGCACATGCTTCTCAGAAACAACCGTCAAGCAGTGCTGTACAAACTGCTGATAGTGCCCAGCTCCTCACCGTTGATAATTTGAAACGATGCAACGTCGAAACAAAGGACGCATGGTTGCTGACTCAGGCGCATCCGAGCATATGTCGTTTCGTAAAGAGTGGTTCAAGAATTTCGTACCATACTCTGAGAAAGCTTTTTCAGTGAGAGTTGGAAATGGCTCGCTGATCGATGTCAGAGGGAGAGGCAACATCAATGTGTCAGTTGAGAGAGCAGATGGGAGTGTACAAACACACACCATAGCAGATGTGCTATACGTACCTAAAATTGAGAAGAATTTAATTTCCATATGCAAGTCTACGAAGAGAGGATTCAAGGTAACCTTTGAGGAAGGTGGTAATCGAGTAATCTTCGAGAAAAATGGCAATCTCATCCTGGATGGCATAAAGTGCAACAATTTGTACAAACTGAATCTACATCCAGTTCACACAGTGGAGGCGAATATGGCAGTTCATGATTCTATGCGGATCTGGCATGAACGGCTGGGACACGTCAACTACAAGACACTCAAGCAGATGCACGAGAAGAAGACGGTGGAAGATCTACATTTGAGTACAGCGCTGATGACAACCCGTTTTGTGAAGGTTGCGTATATGGTAAGCAGCACAGGCAATCTTTTCCAAAGACAGGAGCAAGAAGATCACTAAATCCAGGTGAGGTCTTTCATGCTGATCTTTGCGGAAAAATGAGCACACAATCAATAGGAGGTGCAAATTATTTTCTACTTTTGAAAGATGATTTTTCAAGATATTGTTATATATTTTTTCTCAAGGAAAAGAGTGACGTTCTGGAAAACTTAAAACAATTCTATGCGGACGTACAAGCTGATGGATATGCAATAAAGAGGTTGAGGACTGATGGCGGAAAGGAGTTCTGCAACACGGCTGTTAGACAATTCTTGTTGTCTAAAGGGACGAAGCACGAGATATCAACACCGCGAGCTCCTGAGCAAAATGGTTATATTGAACGGCAAAATAGAACCATTCTAGAATCAGCTAAAGCTATGCTACATACTCGAACTTTACCTCGCTATCTATGGGCAGAAGCAGCTAACACCGCAGTTTATTTAAAGAACAGGACAGCATCAGAGACTCTGGGGGGATCAACACCCTTTGAAAGATGGTATAATTTGAAACCGTCTGTAAAACATCTAAAAATTTTTGGAAGCGACTGTTACGTTCACATACCAAAGGAGGCGAGAACAAAGTGGGAATTGAATTCATTGAAATGCCTCATGATCGGTTACAGCGAAGGGAACAAGGCTTACAGGGTCTACGATCCAATAGGTAAGAGAGTACTTATTCGCAGAGATGTAATCTTTAATGAATTTCCACAGCCACACCTCGTAACAGAAATCACCATGCCAAGGGAAGAACAGTTGCAATATCCAGAAAACAAACAATCTCTGAAAAATGATGAGATGTTAACAAAACCAGTGAACGAGACTAACAAGGAGCCGTCAACAAGCGAAAACAGGTATAGGAATCCACGACTGCCTATTCCGAGGGACCCGTATCCCAAAAGAACTACTTCGAAGTCGACGTCGGATAACACTGAGATCGAAAGAACGGCTATTGCTGAGACATTTATGGTGAGTACTGATCCACTCAAGATTGAGGAAGCTGTAGAAGCTGAGGATTCAAGCAAGTGGATAGAGGCAATAAATGCAGAGCTCGGCTCATTAGAAGAGAATAAAACTTGGATACTAGTTCCTAGACCGAAAGACAAAAATGTAATCACGAATCGTTGGGTATTCAAAAGGAAGCTCAAGGCCGATGGTCAAGTCGATGTCTACAAAGCCAGACTGGTAGCCAGAGGATGTTCACAGAAACAAGGCATAGACTATACAGAAACTTTTGCACCAGTTGTCAGGTTCAGTTCAGTACGAACTCTATTATCCATCGCAGCAGCCTCAAACATGGAGATCTACCAATTCGACGTGAAAACGGCATTCCTACATGGCGACCTCGAAGAAGAGATTTACATGGAGCAACCCAGTGGATTTGAAGAAGACGATAGAGTATGCTTGTTGAAGAAGAGCTTATATGGACTTAAGCAAGCATCACGTCAGTGGAATAAAAGGATAGAAGGTTATCTATTGAAACGCGGTTTCCAACAATCTATAGCCGATCCGTGCGTATTCTTTAAGGTGTTAGAGACAGGTAAAAGACTATTTTTAGCTATATATGTAGATGACGGTTTGTTATGTGGTGACAATATGTCTGTAATGCACAATTTATTGGAAGAATTGCATAGAGACTTTAACATAGTTTTTTCAAAGGCAGAATTTTTTGTTGGATTACAGATCGAGAGGAGTCGAGATGAAGGAAAAATAAAAATTCATCAAAGTGCATATGCGAATGAAATTTTAAAACGGTTCAATCACAAAAATTGCCATCCGATCTCCACTCCTGCCGATCCAGGTATTAAATTTTCAAGGTTATGTGAAAATGCCAAAGAGAACGAGAATTATCCTTATAGACAAGCGATAGGATCGTTGATGTATTTGATGATAGGCACTAGGCCTGATATAGCGTATATAGTAGGGGTATTAAGTAGATTTATGGAAGAGCCAAAATACGAACATTGGCGTGGAGTGCAAAGAGTATTAAAATATTTAAGGGGAACGACAGAGTACGGAATAACTTTTGACACTCAATCACATGACACAATTTTGACTGCATACAGTGACGCAGACTTTGCAGGAGACGTCGACACAAGACAGAGCACCACGGGCTGGGTGTGTTTCTTAAATGCAGGACCGATAGCATGGGGATCAAAGAAACAAACGATTACTGCAACGTCGACGACTGAAGCGGAATTTATAGCACTCTTCACGACAGTTAAAGAAGTAATTTGGCTCAGGAAGTTATTGAAAGATTTGCAATGCGTACAATCGAATCCTACTGTCATCTATTGTGATAATCAAAGAGCGATTACAATTGTGAAAACTCCTGAATCAATTAGAAATACGAAACATATAGAAGTAAAATTTTTCTATACATGTGAAAAACAAAAAGAGAAAGAAATCGATATAAAATATGTTTCCACGCAAAAGCAATTGGCTGATACCTTAACAAAACCACTCGCAAGAGATAAGTTTCAGGGCTTTCGAATCTGTTTTGGAATACATTGATCCTTCATATATTAAAAGGCGAGAGGGAGTGTTGAGATATTACGCCTTCTAATACAATAATATATTTGCGCTACCGAAGTGTATCAGTGTTCGGTGGGATGGGAAGGTAACTGTTGATCGTAACGGGAACTGTCGATCGTAAATCAAAATCGATCAGCGCGCGACATCGTGTGTCAACTCAGAAGACTATATTACTTTAGTCCTCGCTACCGCTTCCGTTTCCGCACTCACTCACATCTCACACGCGAGGCTGAGAGCTGCGTTTACCGACACGTGTATAAGTCCTACAAATAAAGATTTCTAAGTATTACTGCAACACTATGTCATCGGTATTTCTTTGGCGAATGAATCACAAGCACACCAAAAAAAAAGTTGGTTGTTCGCTAGACTACACCACCATACCTACATGTTTTCGGGATCGCAGAATTCGAATCCGTTGTCTGTTTTACCCCATCACGTCAGGTTTCGTCCCTAACCTCAAAAATATCTCAGAATCGCTAAAATGGTCCTTTTTATGTTGAGAAATAAAGCATAACCACCATATTTATATGCTTTTGGGATCGCTGAATCCGAATCCGTTGTCTGCTAAGCGCCATCACGTCACCATTCGCCCCTAACCTAAAAAAATTCGCCCTAACGCGCGAGTTTTTCTGTATCACTATGGCACCTTTTTTTTAACGTGGTGGAAATTTTCATCTACCGGGATACTCCAGGGCATCCCCTGAGCCTGCCCGGTAGCCCCCCTTCTGGGAAAACACACATCGCAGGGATAACACGCGCATGGCCTACCGGCTAAAACCACCACGAGTTCCTTTTAACGTTTATCGAGGGGGCCCCGAGTATCGCAAGCATTTCTTCCATGGGCCCCCTCACGTTGTAGTCTTCCCGAGGAGGGGAGAGCCGGATCGGGGAGCGCCGAAGCAACCAGTCATCAGCCCCCCCCCCCCCCATCACTATGGCACCTAGAAAACTTCAAAAACTTTTCAAGTGAGTAATAGGTTTTGGAAGTTTTCTAGGTGCCATAGTGATACAGAAAAACCCGCGCGTTAGGGCGAATTTTTTTAGGTTAGGGGCGAATGGTGACGTGATGGCGTTTAGCAGACAACGGATTCGGATTCAGCGATCCCAAAAACATATAAATATGATGGTCATGCTTTATTTCTCAACATGAAAAGGGCCGTTTTAGCGATTCTGAGATATTTTTTGAGGTTAGGGACGAAACCTGACGTGATGGGGTAAGTTAATGAACTTGTGATGGAAAATGTGTTGTACTTTTCAAATGAGTAATAGTTTTTTGAAGTTTTCTAGATGCCATAGTGATACAGAAAAACCCGCGTGTTAGGGCGAATTTTTTTTATGTTAGGGGCGAATGGTGACAATGGCGCTTAGCAGACAACGGATTCGGATTCAGCGATCCCAAAAACATATAAATATGGTGGTCATGCTTTTCCAGATAGCACAAAGTGAATAGAAATTCATAGAGAATTCATTTTAAAGAATACATACAGAACTATAAAAATGAATACATGAAGAATTCCTGAAGAATTAATCACATCAAATTCGTCCTAAAGTATTCCTCAGAAGTTCATATAATGAATACTTCACGATTTAGTGCTGAGAATACTTAAAGAATTTGTAAGGGATATGTACAAATCCTATCTCGTTTTCCCGCCACATCTGGGTAACCTCTCATTGGATATTCATTTGTTATTTGGTGTCCGCGGACTTATTACGTGTTGTGTGACCGGGGGCCGGGGTCGCTCAGTCGCGTCAAGTCGCGAGTTGCGTATACACATTATATATGTTCTGTGCGTATTTACGTCTCGGTCGTCTCGTCGCAGTGTGTCGCAGTGAGACCGTGATTGTTGTCGAGGTGGTGCGCCGGTTTATCGACAAAACAAGGTTAAATATCGGAAGATAGACGGGACGCCGTTTGAGAGACGCTTGTCGCATTAATTTGTCGGCGTCTCGCAGGTGACTTGCTTCAACGTGCGTTACAAACGGCTCGTTCTTCCGGTTCCTACGGAAAAATTAACATATCAACACGTGCTATCGCCGGCGTGAGAAGTGATCAACAAAGCTGAAAATTCATATTTGGCAGTCTCGAGACTCGAGGTGCGTCGCAGATACAATATACAAAACACGAGCCTGCGAAGCTCGGTACGTGACGTAACGCCGTCTAGAAGTGTCCAGAAGGTAAAAAAAACGCGGCATTTGCGAGTCGAGGACTCGTCGATTCAACGCGTTCTGAGGCCGTTCCCTCGTTTCTTCTTATCCACGATCTTATAAAGAATCCAGCGAATTCAGTCGAAATTGTGAGTATAATATATTATTCAACTACGTTTATTTATTATTACAATTGCTTAAATAACCTTAAAATATATAATTGCATGTATAATAGTAGTATCATTCTTTTTTACAATTGTATGATGTGCTTTTTGTCAAATCATTCAATTTCTCTTTCAGTCCGTAGATCTCGATAAATACTTACATCCCGGAGAACGAGCGCTGCTCAATAAGATATTGGACGTTGTGAAGGAATGCAACGTTTTACGAAACTTTATACACGCAGTAAGCAGCGAGGATGCAAAAGGTTTGAGAAGAAATCTGCCCTACTGAAAAAATCATGTGAGAACACACATGAGACCTCATATGAGGTCTCATTCACTAACACATATAAATTCTCTTATGAGATCTCATATGATGTATCGTGCAAAATCTCATATGAGATCTGAAATGCGATCTCATATGAGATCTCATATGCGATCTCATATATCATATAGGTTCTACGTTTTATAATTTCATAATTTGTATGTGTGCGTGCGTGCATGCGTGTGTACGATCTTTACAGAAATTATCAGATATAATAGTTAACGAAATAATATTGTAGAATTTTATATCCTGAAATATTTGGCTAAAAGATGCAGCAATAATAAAATTGTTGATTAAAAATAAAATATTTTTAATATTATAAAAAAAGGATATAAGAAATAGTGCATATATAAAATAATGATTTGATATTGAACAGTACCCAGGTAGCAAGCACTCGTCATTTTGACGTCAAAATGACAGACTTTTGACGTCAATTGACGTCAAAATGACAAGTGCTTGCTACCTGGGTAGAAATCATACTGATAGCTAATAAAGTGAGAAGTAATATTTTAGAAATTTATAAGTAAATCTAGCAATAATGAAATGTAACTTCGTAACTTTTGAAATGTAATGAACTGTAATTGTTCTAAGTATACGGCGGTCATTATTTTTCTATCTAAAGAATACTAACTTGATATTAATTTTTCATTGTTAGTTTCAAATAATGTAATTAAAACATACAATAAAATTAAATATTATTTATTAATAATATGTATGTACATTTGAGATGATATATAT
Source organism: Temnothorax rugatulus (assembly GCA_035220575.1). Classification (NCBI taxonomy): domain Eukaryota; kingdom Metazoa; phylum Arthropoda; class Insecta; order Hymenoptera; family Formicidae; genus Temnothorax; species Temnothorax rugatulus. The sequence goes on from JASTWL010000554.1 coordinate 106,058, forward strand.
TATATCACAATAATAATATTTAAATTACATTAGTAAACCTTATCTAAAGTTTTTAAGCTTGCGAGATAAATTGAGGATCCAGATCGACAAACTCGCTCTACATTCGAAAACAAATAAAACTATTCTCCAAGCGTTAAGCATTAAAATACTGAAACCTTAATTAAATTTTTCAAACGCAAAACATTTTAATGATTTAACATTAATATAAAATATTATATAAAAAAAATTTTTTTATGACAGCATAACACAAAAGTACTTAATAATAATGAAAAACAACTTTTATGTGACTTTGTAAAGTGATTTACGAAGATCTCTTATTTTATAACCAATATGTTTGTTTAAGTCTCTTATAATTTTCGCTTTCTTCGTTGTATGTCCGTAAGTTTTATTTAGATAATCTTTAAATAGGCCTAAATAATAAAAAGAAATCAATAATTATTTTTATTTTTAAATCATGATTATTATATGTATAATACTTACGTCGTAAAGTACGATATTTTTCAGGAGTAAAACGTTTTCTAGGAGATCTATTTTCAAGTTCGGTAGTTATCCTTGATGTTTTGAAACAACGATTTACCAATGCTTCTCTTGTCCACAAAATTTCCAACAACTCTCTTAGAAATACCCAATGACCTCGATGTTTCATATATTCCCAGAAAGCTAAATTTATCATTTTTCCGTAACCAATATATATCTAAAAAATATTTTCGTTGTAGATTTGTCTAAAACATCAGTTAATGTTAAAAGTTCATATACTAGTTATTGCTTACTAATTAATAAACCTTTATTAATCAGAAGCATTAACCTTTCATATAAGATAAATAAAATTAAAATTAAAATAAACCGTGAATTCAAAATTAGGTAAATTTTCTAAATAATTGTTCATTGTACTGATGAAATCGTACCATTCATGATTATCATATGTTAATAACCATAAAATAGTAGAGAATAAAATAGTAAAATATAAAATAATAAAATAGTAGAGAATACTTGATAGAGAATAATTGATATAATTAGGAATGCAGCGTTCATTCATAATTGTACCTCGTCACCTTCGATGTCGTATAAAGCTTTCCTTCAGGATTTACGTCCCTTGTATGAGGACGCATTGAGTTGTCATACTCATTTGCAGCCTCTTCATCAGAATCGTATGGTGCATCTAATTATGAAAAATTGACAAATACTGTTTTCACTGTTTTATAAAAGTTTGATTGAGACAATTTTTTATCAAGTATTTATATTACAAAACAATAAATATACCTTGTAATTTAATCGGTAAACCTTGTTTCTTCTGAATCGTCTAACAAGGGAACCTCGCGAACTGAAAATTCTGATTTTAATGAAATTTCACACATGTAGGGGGAGTAAAAGATGAATTTAGATATTTTTGTAGCGGCCCAAAACGGTTTTAAGGGTGAAACCACTGCTCATATGTAGAGCGGTTTTTTGCTTTTCTCGATATATCTCGAAAAATATTTGAGATATCAAAAAATGTTTCTTATAAAAGTTTACAGTAAAATCCCCTCTATTCGACAACATTAATATAACATTTTTAAAAAATAATTTTTTTAAACAAAAATTTTTTTTTCAAAATTTTATTAATGTTGTCGAATAGAGGGGGATTTTACTGTAAAACTTTTATAAGAAACATTTTTTGATATCTCAAATATTTTTCGAGATATATCGAGAAAAGCAAAAACCGCTCTACATATGAGCAGTGGTTTCACCCCTTAAAACCGTTTTGGCCGCTACAAAAATATCTAAATTCATATTTTTACTCCCCTACATGTGTGGAAAGTTTCATTAAAATCAGAATTTCCAGTTCGCGAGGTTCCCTTGTAAGTCGTGGAGTCTCAGTAATTTCTATTAATACAAATTATTCAGTTTAGTCTTATTCGAAATGAATTAAAAAGACATCTATTTAATTTTATAATTTCTTAGATATAACTTTGAAGAGATTCAGGTGATGATGTTCTATCATGGTTTATACTCTGATTGTCGTTGTGATTTGTATCACCTTCTGATTTTCAAATATTCGCGATTGTTTTGCTAACATATTACCTGACTCGTTATTTTCTTTGTCACTTTCATCTTCGGAATGTCTGCACGGCGGATTAGTCTTTGTTCTCTCTAAATTCTGTCGGTTTTTCTGTAACATCTAGAATAAATAATAACAAATGAAATGTAAGCTTTAGATAGTAATTGATTAAATATAAGTCACAATTTTCCGAGATTTTCAATAGCAACGACAATATCAGTAACAATAACTGTACCACTGATTGATCATTTTCATCTTCTGAAGGCAGGTCCTCAACATTATGCGAGGACTTGTACATTTTTTGGATTGCGTTTCATTTGAAAGCCCAGGTTGTGGTGATATTTCATCTTCGGAATGTCTGCTTCTACACGGCGGACTAGTCTTTGTTCCTCTAAATTCTGTCGTTTTTTTCTGTACATGTAGAATAAATAATAACAATAAAAATGTAAGCTTTAGATAGTAATTGATTAAAATATAAGTCACAATTTTCCGAGATTTAAATAGTAACGACAATATCAGTAACAAAAACTGTACCACTGATTGATCATTTTCATCTTCTGAAGGCAGGTCCTCAACATTATGCGAGGACTTTGTACATTTTTTTGTATTGCGTTTCATTTGAAAGCCCAGGTTGTGGTGATATTTCATCTTCGGAATGTCTGCTTCTACACGGCGGACTAGTCTTTGTTCTCTCTAAATTCTGTCGTTTTTTCTGTAACATGTAGAATAATAATAACAAATAAAAATGTAAGCTTTAGATAGTAATTGATTAAAATATAAGTCACAATTTTCGAGATTTAAATAGTAACGACAATATCAGTAACAATAACTGTACCACTGATTGATCATTTTCATCTTCTGAAGGCAGGTCCTCAACATTATGCGAGGACTTGTACATTTTTGTATTGCGTTTTCATTTGAAAACCCAGGTTGTGGTGATATTTCGTGTGTAGAATGATCTGTTGTATCTTCATCATTGTCAGATAGTGGATTTAAACATTTTCTCTTACTTAAAATTTTTCTAGTTGCTGTTTCCCATTATGTGCTTTACCTAATTTTTTTAGTTTCTGTTTCATAATCTATAAGCAATTTACTAACATATATTTAAATTAATGAAAACTTTTTGAATTTAAGCAAAATTAATTTTTACGTTGTCAAATATATATTTAGAAACCACATATAATGAAGATCTGAAAACACTAACTTATAAAAGCAGGAACAAAATATTTTTTATGTGTAAAATTTACAGAATTCTTTGAGTAAATAAAAATCAAATTGAAACAGTTAATTGTTTATCTTTAAAAAATGTAAAAACTTTTAAGGCTCTTGGACCAACCGCGGCCATTTTGAAACGTGATGTAAGAAGCAAGAAACTTTATGGTGACAATTGCAAAATACTATAATAATAAAGAAATATTCAATAAGAACACACTGCAAATCGTTTTAACACACTACAGTGTGCTATAGCGACTACAATGTGTTTTATGAAAATATCTTTTTATTTGACCAGCACATTGCAATGTAATTTTCGTGTAATTTCTCGCTTCTGACGTTACATTTCAATATGGTCGGCGAGGGACCAGGAGCCTTAAACATGTATGGAAATAAATGTATGAATTCTAATGTACTTGTATGATCATTTTACCTTAAACACTTACTTTGATATTCTTTGTTGATGATTTTCTGTTTTCTTTTATTTTAATCGCAGTGTTGAAGAGCATCACTACGGCGTGTTTTTAAAAATTTAAATCTCCCCTTTTTATTTAATAATGTTCTTCACCTTGAAAAAAATTATTTTTCATAAAGAATGCATGTTTTTTACTTTATGAATTTTATAATTATTTAGTACAATATATAAAAGTTTGCGGGACAACCAATATTTTGTATATGTATATATAAATGTAAGTAATGAGATAACTGAAATTACTGATATTTACAAAACTTATTAGTGATTTTAGAATTTTATTTATTTTTTAAAGAGATATCAATATAAAAAAATATTTAACAACTCTTAGAAGTAAAGAGGTCATTACTAATGGACAAATAAGAAAGTAAATCTTCAAAATATGCTACCTATAGATAATACATTTCAGGACTCATAGCTTTTTGATAACATTCTCCAAAATTTAATCAAAGAATTAAATAAACACCATTATAAGATTATTATTATATTACTTTTACTTATATTTATGAAGAAAACATGAAGAAGTGTTTTAATTATAAGCATATTAATTATATTAATGGCTGTCACTTACTTCCGACAGATAATACCTTCAGCTGGTGCTAGATGAAAATTGTTATTCTGATTATCATATCTTTTACATAATATGGTTCATTGAAACAATTTTCCCCATTATAGTTTTTCTATATCTTTGGTAGATATGATCTCAATTTTTCTCCTTTCATCGGAATAGAACGAATAGCAGCATGTGTTGGTACAGATATTGCTATCATATTAGTATCCATAATTATTACCTATTACGAAAAATGATACATTATTATTGCTTAATATTTTATATGAAAATGTAAGAACATATTTTATGATACAAAATTTAGATATAATTATAACCATTAATGGTTACAATTGTAGTCAATGAAACAGATATATTTTATTAAAAATAAAATAATATAATATACCTATTATCCTCGATGGTATCACGAATTTGTTTTCTTTGACGAAGCCTTTTATTCTGTTGCTGTTACACATTTAACCCGCGTGTTTCGTAGAATTCGTGATTTCACATTCACAAGTTTTCTATGACTGCGTTCGATTTAGCGCGTTAGATCCTGTCGGATAGGACCTCGCCTCTCGGGCTGTGTTCCGATATTCACTTGCCAGATTGGCGGTTTTCGACAGCCACGCCAGCAGTGGTGGGCTGGCGTTCGGAAACGTCCCCGGGTACACACGGGTATACTCCCTTCTCCTTCTAACTTACTGAGGTAGAAAGAGAAGGGAGTATACTCGTGTGCACTCGGGTGACGTTTCCGAACGCAGCCGTGGGTGATGGGCAGAGTTGCCAACTTTACGTTTCAGCACGCAGCCGCGAGCGCTTCGGCTGGCTTCGGCTGGTTTCGGCCAGCTTCGAGCGTCAGCGGTATAGAAGAAGATAAGCGACACGTTTGATTGGGTCCTGTGGGCAGAAGCCATTAGTGTGCGTGGCCTCCTTTCAGCCGCGTCGCCCGCGGATTAAATACCGGCAGTATCGAAAGGGCATTATTGGATAGCACGCAGCGGCAAGTGATCGTTTTGCATATCGGCGAACGGTCTGACAATTGACTATATCGGGCGCAAATTGTACTGGGCTGACTCCGCTGACATCTCCGTGCCGGCAATTGACTATTATGATCTACTAACACAACGGAGGGATGTCATCGTTTCGTATCACATAGTCTATCCGTTCAGTGTTACGCAGTATTGGGACTACATTTATTGGGCGATTGGGAATACAGGTGACATCGAGAGGGCGGACAAACTCACTGGAGCGATTCGTACCAAGATCCCTACTAATCTGGCGTCAGTGACGGATCTGAAAGTGTTTCACGCGTCGCGACAGGCCGGCTCGAACCCGTGCGCGATCGCAAATAGCAATTGCAGCCACCTCTGCATTGCTCTGCCAGATCCGGATTCATTGACACATGGTATGTATGACACATGGTATATAATTTATAATGTTTATTATATATTATTATAAAAAGTATGTACATATCGTAAATGTTTCACAATTTCCTTTTTATAGGTTAACATTACGAGCACGTGGAATTTTTTGTTATTTACCTCTTATACTTTCTTTTGAATTTAATAGGTGAGTGTTGATGAAGAATATACTAAATAATTTTTATTATCTTTGAAATCAACTTATAATGATTTACAAATGTAATCAATAGCCGTATGTTTATTCAATTTTTTATTAATATATTAAATAATGAATATCTGTGAAACAATTGTACATAATTTTACTATTTCATGTACGTATCAGAAAATATTTTGATAAGTTATTAATATCTGAAGAAATATCGTTATATTTTATTAATTCAGTTAATACGTCAATGAAAAAAAATTATTTCAAACTAGAAATTACTATTCTTATTTATCACTTACTATGGAGAAATATTGCAGTCATTTTAATTTCATACATTTAACAGGAGAATAATGGAGGATTCACACTGCGTCCGATGTTCGACGTACGACGATCCGACATCCAATAGGACATTTTTGTCTCTAATAATAAATTCTGTTATTGGATGTCGGATCGTCGTACGTCGAACATCGGACGCAGTGTGAATCCTCCATAAGAGATGTTAAATAATTCATTGTTTATACACTTGCGTGCTATGTGTTCAATCCCTCTCGAATATTGTTGTATGGTTTATAAATTTATTAATAAACAATATTAATATTGTATTGTATCTAGAAAATTCTGCACGAATTATGGCTGGAAAACATCCCAGAAGATATAAAAATTATTTGCGCTCATGCAATATAGAAGATGTTAGTCCAAGGATTAAGAAAAGATTAAAATATAATCCTGTAATGCAAGCATATAGTCTTGTAAGTAATTATTAAGTAAACCTACATTATTTTAACGATTAAAGGTTTTGTCATAAAATTGAAACATATCCGTGCTGGGAATGGCCCATAATAGTCGATTAACTTATTAAGGTACAACACAGCTTAAAAATGCAATTAATTATTGGATTTTTTGCATATGGTAGAAATAAGTGATTTTTCTTTTTTCAATTTGTTTCTAAAAAAAATGTGTAAATAATTACTTTTATTTGTTATTTTTTGCAAAATCAAAAAATATCAATCAATCCTGTAGGGATGTAGTTCTTTGTAACAGATTTACGTTTGCCTCAAACAATTAAAGATATATATCACAAACAAAGTGTAATATCTTGTGACGAAATTCTTCGTATAAAAATTCCTGATGGTATCTTCCTCATTGAATATGTAGACAAATTAGCAGCTTTTATAGAGACAACCCAATTGCGGTGAAATAATGTGATGTGCCCTGTTAACTTCTGGACGGATTATTTTTTTTTTATCAGTCGTAATATAGTTATATCGATTTTTACATGAAATCTATTGGATTAAAATGTGGAAATTGGTACCAAAATTAAGACTGAATCAATTGAATTTTTATTGGTTTTAATCGACTTTTTCTGTTTTTTGTAATAATACCTAGAAACAATAGTTGTATAAAAATCACAGAACCTTATATTTGTAATGTCTATAAATTATATTTCATAATGCCATTTTCATCCAATCGCTTTTATAGTTCTCAGTGAGATACTTTCATGTACCATGTAACAAGTTATAAAAGAAGCTACTAAATTAAATTTTTTCAAAATAATATTTGTCCAATACAGCGAATAATATTTATAAATAAAGTTTATTATGAAAATAAAAATAAATAAATATTAATTTTTTTTGTAGAATTTTGAAGACGTCGATAATGCTACAAAAAGTCATCAAAATGTTGAAATGGAAGGGGTTCATTGCACGAATAGTAATGCATCTTTTAATAACGATGTCGATACAATGCACGAAATTTTAAATAATTACGAAGAAATGAAAGAAGTTGATGAAGAAAAGAAATTTATTGACGATCAACGTGAAGTGCTACAAGATTCAATTCACAATATTCAGCAATTAACAAATGTTAATTCCACTGATATCTATGATGAACAGGTTAACAAATTTAATAACTTAACTAATTTTTTAAATATTATTTAAATAACTTCCATTCATTCATAATGATCATCTATATACAAATTTCAAATCACTACTATTTTATTGGAATGTACTTTTCTAAACAATTATTAATTATTCAATAATATTGAATATTATAAACACAAAGATGTTTTGTGATTACACTACAACAATAATTAATTAATAAGCTTTTTTTATGACAAAGTCAATTTTTAAACATGCTTCAATAAAATTCAAAAACAATTTCAAAATGTATTTAATAATAAATAAAAAATGTTTCAGATTTATTGTAGAAGAAGCCAACAACTGGAATGGGATGCGAATATATATGACGATTTAAGAGATTACGATGATACAGATAATGATATTTGCCGCTCACGAAATCTAAAAGATTTTATTTGTAACGATGATTTTTTAGCTCGTATTGATATTTGTGTTGATAAATCAAGAAGCGAAATATTTTTGATGGTTCTTGAGCATAGCTTAAGACATAGGTCATCTTTAAGTGAAATATGTAGTTTACTGAGACTTATTAACACCATTTTTTCACGAACATTGTTGCCTGATACAAGATGGATATTTGACAATATTATAAATTCGAAAAGTACATTAGAGTATCATGGAATATGCCCTAATTGTAGTAAATATCTTGGAAAAATAAGAGATTTAAAATCTTCTATGACTTGTGAAGTATGTTTAGGAATAATTGAATTTGATGGTCCATCATCTTCAAATATTTTTCTACTCATCGATCCAACAGAAAGTATTAAACTGTTACTGGAAGATAATCAACAATATTATGAATACATTGTAAAAGAAAGAAAATATGATGGAAGAATTAGAGATATATTTGATGGCAAATGCTACAGATCTTTTGTAAAAAGTTTACCTATTAATGAAAGGCACAATTACGTCACAACTATTTTCAATACTGATGGCGCACCTCGATTTGAATGCTCCCAGTACTCTATCTGGCCTATATATTTACAGTTGAACGAAATTCCTGTTGAATCGAGATTAAAACGAATCATAACTTGTGGTATGTGGTTTGGCAAGAACAAACCTGAAATGACAGCCTTCTTACAACCTTTTACTGACACAATAGTTCGATTATCAACGGAAGGTATTGATTGCACTATTAATAATGAGAAGCGTTTGATTAAAGTCTACACTTTAATTTGTTGCGTTGACTCGGTTGCGCGGGCTCCTATGCAAGGAGTTAAATTGTTTAATGGACAGTATGGATGTAATTGGTGTTTACATAAAGGCGAGTGGTACGAAGGTAGTATGAGGTACCCCATTTTACAATCTTGTCCAGAAGAAAGAACCAAGAGAAATATGATTGAGTTTATCACAAGGGCTACAAATGAAGAATGTGACGATGTTTATGGAGTGAAGTGTACTTCACCTCTAATCAATTTACCTTATTTTGATATTGTACAGGGATTCGTTCCTGATTACATGCATTCTTGCCTTAGTGGTGTTGGAAAGCAAATCACGAAGTATTTTTTAAGTGCATGATAGCAACATCAACAGTGGAAGAAATAAACAAAATTCTGTTACAAATAAAAGTCCCCCATCAATAGGTCGATTGAGTAGATCTTTTGATGATATTATCATTGGAAAGTAGAGAAGGGGAAAACTTCATTCTTTATTATAGTCTGCCATTATTTCGATGACTTTAAATGAACGCATGGTGAAGTATTGGATTTTGTTTGTTGAAAGCTTGCATACATTACTAAGATGTGATATAAGCATTAATGATTTAAATAAAGTTGATGAAGACTTATACAAGTTTGCATTTTTAACAGAAAAACTATTTTCAAAGAAAGGTATGACTTTTATGTGCATCAACTTTTGCACATATCACAAAGTGTTCTTAATTGGGGACCTCTTTGGGCTCACTCTACGTTTCCCTTCGAATCTGCAAATCACGATATACTTCAAGCAATTTATTGCGCAAAAGGTGTAAATTTACAAATCGTCGGTACATTAACATGCAACACAGTGTGCATGTTTTACGTAATAGTATATACCCTTATGCTTCACCTTTGGTAATCGATTATTGCGAGGAACTGTCGACTAAAAAAATTCAAAAAAGTTGTAGCTAGCGACAGTAACATATTTAGGAAATGGAACAAGTATCGATAAAAATACCTTAAAACATTTTAATGTCTGTGTAAAATCTACAATAGTATACGAAAGAGTTGTAAAAGATGGCTGTCTGCTTATGTCATCGACAAGAAAAAATAAACGTTCTGACAACAGTTCGCAATGCTCTCCGACAATACCTTTATTCGAATACTCTATTTTTTTAGTAGATAATAAAAATAAAAAGAAATTACTCTTGTAATATTGTGAATACATCAACTTCAATATGTAATTTTTTAACTTTAATACGTAATTTGGAACTGAAATTATAGCTATAGAAACAAAAAAAATTAAACAAGTATGCGTTTTTATACAAGTACATGAAAATTTGCTATATAGCAACATTGCCAAATAGTTATCAATTATTAATGTATTACGTATAACACTAAACATTTTAAAAATATTGTTAAAATATTAATTGTATTGTAAATATTATTGTAATATAGACAAAATAATCACAGAAATCTTATCAATACCGTGAGCATTTCAAATATCACATTACACAATATACAAAGTATAGAAAAAAAGTAATATGTTCAATAGTATCCATTATATTATTTATATCAATTGTATTAAATAAAATTATATCCTTTTTTAATAATAATTAAAAATATTTTATTTTTAATCAACAACTTTTATATTTTTGCACCTTTTCACCAAATATTTCAGGATATAAAATTCTACAGTACTATTTCGTTAACTATTATGTCTGATAACTTCTGTAAAGATCGTACACACGCATGCACGCACGCACACACACAAATTATGAAATTATAAAACGTAGAACCTATATGATATATGAAATCGCATATGAGATCTCATATGAGATCGCATTTCAGATCTCATATGAGATTTGGCACGATACATCATATGAGATCCTCATAAGAGAATTTATATGTGTTAGTGAATGAGACCTCATATGAGGTCTCATGTGTGTTCTCACATGATTTTTTTCAGTAGGGTGACGAAA